>PVKE010002386.1:0-83670 GCA_004027555.1 Craseonycteris thonglongyai | reverse complement strand
GAGAGGGAGGGGAGGTGGGCGAGGGCACCAGCATTATGGACACACTCAATGGTTTGGGGGTTACCTGGGGGAGTAAGAGGGGGGAGAAGGGGGGAGGGAGCGTTGTGGGGAGAGGGGGGAGTGGGCACCAGATATATGGGGTTGGAGGGGGACCTCATTCTGGGAGGTGGGCACATAATGCGATGCATGGGTGATGTGATGTGGACTTGTGCATCCGGAAACTATCTAATTGTTACCAATTAATGTCACCCCATTAAATTTAACAATAAAAATAAAAGTGTTTGTGCACATTGTCTGCTCTCCCCCTTTGATCTTTTCATTTGTACATCAGACAGTTACTGAGGACCTTACCCAATGCTTGGACACTGGGGACATGAGGACAAATGACACGTAGTGTCCGACCAGGAAAGAAGGAGTTCTTAGTTGTTATTAGGGGCATAAATCATTAAAAGTCCCTCCAGGCCTGAAAAAAAAAATTAAAGCCTCAATGAGGCTTAAATTCATAATCTTTAGGTCAAGCTTGCCCAACATGTGACCCGTGGGCCACATGTGGCCCAGGACGGCTTTGAATGCGGCCCAACACAAATTTGTAAACTTTCTTAAAACATTATGAGTTTTTTTGCTTTTTTTTTTTTAAGATTTATTTTATTGTTCTTGAGAAAAGGTGAGAGAGAGACAGAGAGAAGGGGGAGGGCCCAGAGCAGTCTCCATAGTTGTACGTCATCAGTTGTGACATGGTTTCATTCCACACAGGTGGATGTGGGGCCGTGCAGGGCGGGGACTGAACTGGAGGCCTCCGTATGAAAGGCCAGAACCGTGGCAGCTGCAGCTTTGCTGCAGTTCAGCACATGGGCCCGGCCGGGCCGGGCCAGGACTTGATCCCCAGACCTCACGGTTGCCAGGCAAGTGTTCAACCTGTTGAGCTTCCGGCATCCTTGCGATTATTATTATTTTTTAGTTCATCAGCTATCGTTGGTGTGAGTGTATTTTATGTGTGTATTTTATATTTAGAAGACAATTTTTCTTCCAAGGTGGCCCAGGGGAGCCAAAAGATTGGACACCCCTGCTTTGATTATGACCTCCATGATGATGAGGATAATAATGGCTACAACGCTGGGTTTTCTGCCACTTATTACATGTGAGCCTTGAGAAGTAAGTAAGTCTAACATCAGCCCATTTTACAGTCTGAGAAACCGAAGCTTGTAGAGGTCAAGTAATCTGTCCAAGGTCACACAGCTGGCGAGGGGCACACTGGATCCCACTCCATGTAGGCAAGGTGAGGTGGGAGGCTTCTCGTGTCTGGAATGGCGCACTAGTTAGCGTGGTGGCAGCAGGCAGGGGGCCCCAGAGCTCCCAGGGGAGCAGGACCCTACCCGCAGGCCAGCCCCCGGGTGAAGCTTGGTGCCCTGTGCTCTCTGCCTTCCAGCCCACAGCAGGGAAGAAACAGAAAAGGACGAGCCGGAAAGCCTAGAAGCTTCTTGCTCCTGACTACCCAGCAGCAAGAAGTGTCGGCTGACAGCCAGGGTGTGAGGGAACTCCCTGAAGCAGCCTGCAGGCCACAGAGAGGCCAGATTCTGGGGTCATTAGTGCTGGGCACACCTCCTGGTCCCAAGGGCTCTGGCTCGTGAAAGCCCAGCGGTGACACTCCCACGCTCGTCTCCAAACCCTGAGAGAAGGTCAGTGGTGCACAGTCCTCTTTTCAGAAGGTACAGGAGCACGTGATACGGTTTAAGGGAGGTTAAAATGGCCGAAAAGAATGGATTCCGGTGTTTTCGGGGATGGTAAGTTTCGACCACGTGGACAATGCTTGTGTGGAGAGTTGCTCGCTCCTGATCAGGGGGGACAGATGACCTTTCCTGATATTGGGGCTCACTTGGGGGGCATCACATATCATTTCCTTTTTTTCTGTGTAGCAGCAGATGCCCCTGATGTGACGGGGGGGGGGGGGGGAAGAAAGGGGGAGGCGGTCCCAGGGGGCAAAGGTCCCAGAGGAACGGTTAGGGGCACGAAGGGATTCAGGACATTCTGACAGCCTTTTTGCGTGAGTACTTGTGACTTTGGAGAGAGACCACTCTGCTTGTGTCTCCCACCACACTGGGGTGGGTTTGGAGATGTGCCCCCATGTCCTTACCTGCGGGCTCACCGAGCCCGTGCCCTTGGGGGCTGTCAGCCCTCACTATTGCCCCCTCCCCACCTGACCCTGAACTATAAACACACCCAGGGTCTCATCGTGTGAAGCCAGCCCAGGGCCCTTGGGGGCTGCCATGCTAGGGGCCACAGAATAAGAGCACATGTCCATTCGGCGTTTTCCACGTGCCTGGCACTGTGCTAGGCACATCTGTAAACCCACTTCATTCGTGGAGCGGTCCTATGTGGTGAGTGCTGCTACCACCAGCCCTACTTTACCAGTGAGGAAACGAAGGCACTGGGGGGTTCAGGGAGTGGCAGCGCTAGGACTGGGGGCTGCCCGGCCCCAGGGTCTGTGCATGTAACTATCACCCACAGAGCTCAGCAACGCTGCACGTTTGATCTCTCCCCCTCAGGGTCACGCTCCCACTGCGCTATGTGCCTATCAGATGGACACACAGACAGAGCTGGGGGTACCCCTGAGGTTCACTGAGTGTTGGGGGCACGAGCCACCATATTGGGCTGGCGGGGGAAGGGACCGGGGCCAGCCAAGAACAACATGGCCCCACCTTCTAGAGAGCCCTCAATCTCTGGAATTTGTCTATATTTAGCAGGTAGCTGGGAAGGAGGCAGATAAGGGGGGCCTGGGCAGGGGGAGGGCCCCTTATATAGTGAGGGGACGGGTCCCTGCTCAGATCCTTTTTGGGTGGCCTGTGCCTGCACAGTTCCTGTTGTGACTTCTCTCAAGATGCCTGAGCCAGGGAAGAAGCCAGGTAGCTCCAGGCCTGGGGTTGGGCTGAGTGTGGGGCAAGGGGGCTGGGGGCATCAACCATTGCGGGGAGGGCAGGCCTGGGATTGAATTCCTAAAGGGGACAGTCCCCCGGGTCCTTTCCTGGCTCTCAGTTTCTCCTTCCCATCCTTCCGATGAGAATGAGGGTAGAACCCAGGTCAAGGGCACAGTGGAGAGTGAGCCAAGGCAGGAGGCCCACAGCCATTCCCCCCAATCTCTGGACACAGGTAGGCTGACCAGCTGTCCCATTTTAAACAAGACAAAACACAGTGGTGCTGTCCTGTGTCAAACGGGACATACGGTCAGCCTCCTGACACCTTGAATCTAGCCCAGCGAGACTAGGCTGACGGTGCGTACCATTTGACACAATAGCAGGACCGCTATTTTCTGTCCCGGTTAAGCCGGTCCTTCTGGTCAGCCTAACACAGGGGGACCCTTCCCTGGGCCCACCCCTGTCTCCCTCTGCAGCAGGGTCAGGCCTGGCTGGCCTTTTGGGAAAAAGCCGCTGCAGACAGGCTCCCAGGTGGAGTCTAGATTCCAGCCAGGCTCATGGAAGGCTCCTGGGCAGGCCCTTCCCCTCTCTGGGTCTCAGTTTCCCCAGCTCTACAAGGAGGGGTTGGGTTGGGTTCCTTCCAGCTCTGAGATTCTCTGCTTCATGAGTCTGCATCCCTGGGGCCCCACAGCAGGCGTGGCCCCACCTTGAGACAGCGCAGACTCTGCCCTGGGAGAGTAAGGTCAAGGGTACCCTGAGCCCGGCCCAAGGGCAGAGAGAGTCACCCCTTTTCACAGGACCGCAGGGTCCTCACGGAGGCCTCCAGGGCAGGGATCCAGCCCCCCAGGCCCCAGCCCCCTCCCAGGCCAGCTTTATCTCAGTTGCTGATTCTCAGCCTGAGGCCCTTGGAGGACAAATTTAGCCATGGCCAAGCAGGCAGAGCACCTGTCCCTTGCTGAGGGCCCCAAGTGTCAGGGGGAATGAGGAGCTGGGCTCCTCACTGGTTTCCCCAGGTAGGATATGCAGGGATATACTTTGCAAAAGTCTCTTGTGTGGAGGTTAGACGCTTCTGCCTACTGGCTGTGTGAATTTTGCAAGTCTCTTCATCTCTCTGAGCCCTGGTGTCCTCATCTGAGAAATGGACAGAATCACTTGGAGCATTTGACACGCGGATGCACGGAAGGGCTCATCACCGTATCTAACAAGAGGGGCTGCAGGGGTGGGATGGGTGGGCCAGGCAGGGGCCTCTGCAGCCTCCATTTGCCCCTCAGCTTCAGCCTTCAGCAAGAAGCCAAAGTCAGTGGAGGTGGCCGCCGGCAGTCCGGCCGTGTTCGAAGCCGAGACAGAGCGGGCAGGCGTGAAGGTGCGCTGGCAAAGAGGGGGCAATGACATCAGTGCCAGCGACAAGTTTGGCCTGGCAGCCGAGGGCACACGTCACACGCTGACAGTGCGGGACGTGGGCCCTGCCGACCAGGGGTCTTATGCAGTCATCGCTGGCACCTCCAAGGTCAAGTTTGACCTCAAAGTCATAGAAGCAGGTAAGACCCTGGTTAGTTTTTTGCACTTCTGGGGGCACAGACAGCCCCGCCACCTCTCCATCGCCCGGGGTACAGGAGGTGCTTGCTCGCTGTCTTTGCTTTGGCTGTGACTCTGCCAAGAGAGCCCCCCTCACCCTTTTTCTGCCGCAAGGCCTCTCTGAGTGGCCCCCTGCGGCCCCCTGTCCTCTTCCAGCCATGGAGGAGGTGGAGGGAGTTCAGAGATGAACAAGTCCCGACCCTGCCCTCCCACTGGGCACCCACACAGCTGGCGGGTTGGTGCACCTCCAGGGAAGCCCCAGGAGCTGCAGGCGTGGAGGGAGCCAGCCCAGCCCGGGGGCCAGGACAGAAGCTGGAGCCCAGGAAAGGAGAGGAGGGAGGGACGTCAGAGCTGGTCAGGGCTGCCTCACGGGGCTCTGTGAGGGTGAGGAGGCAGGAGGCAGGCTGGCGCCCTGGCTCCTCGGGAGCTGCCGCTGAGGGGGTCCTGGGGAGCCGGAGAGGAGGGGTTTGGAATCTTCATCCAAGTCAGATGCCTCGTGAGCAGTGGGTTTTCTGATGCCTCATGCTCAGGAAAGAGGGGGCAGAGGGGAGGAGGGGCTGTCTGAGCTCGCAGAGGTGGTGAGTAGAGAAGGAAGAGAATTTAGGTGACAGAGGGGGTCATGGGAGGTGTGAGGAAAAGACAAGGACCCAGTGAAGCTCTGCACACACTGCTGTGTTTAATGAGACTATAAAGACCCAGGGGGGACCAGGGACAGGAGGGGTCTCTGGTGAGAAGCTGCCCCAGGACTCCCCTCCACTCCCAGCAGAGAAGGCAGAGCCGGGGCCAGGCCCTGCCCCTGCCCCTGCCCCTGCCGAGGCTCCTGGAGTTCCTGCAGAAGCCCCGGCCTCAGCCCCTGAGGTGGAAGGAGGCTCCCCAAGTCCTGACGGTGAGAGGGGCTGGGGAAAGGAAGGCCAGGGCCAGCGCATGGGGGTGTCCCAGGGCAGGGCTCAAAGGCCTCTGCTCACAGGGTCAAGTTCAGCAGCCTCCGATGACCCCATCGGCCTCTTTGTGATGCGGCCACAGGATGGCGAGGTGACCGTGGGTGAGTGTGGGGCTGCGGCCCAGGGTGTGGAGGGCAGGGAGGCACCAGAGAACTCCCAAGCCCATCCTGTCCCCTTTCTCTGGCAGGTGGCAGCATCACCTTCTCAGCCCGTGTGGCTGGGGCCAGCCTCCTGAAACCGCCTGTGGTCAAGTGGTTCAAGGGCAAGTGGGTGGACCTGAGCAGCAAGGCTGGCCAACACCTGCAGCTGCACGACAGCTACGACCGAGCCAGCAAGGTGGGGGCTGGGGGAGTCGTGGCAGGGCACCCTGAGACTGCAGGCACAGAGGGTGAAAAGAAGGGGTGTGGGAAGCCGAGGGCACATGGGGATCAGGAGGAGGCTCGGGGGGATTATGGGAGGCACGGGGGAGGGTTATGGAGAGGCGCAGGGGGCTGACCCGTGGGACATGGAGCGCTTGGAAGTTGTGATAGTGTCATAATAAGGCTCGGGGGTGCACAAGCAGCCCAGGAAGGCTGAAGGACATTGTAACACATGGAAAGCAGCCAATGAGAGTATAGAGGCCCTGGATGGATGAGGATCAGCGCTCAGGGCCTCAGTGGCCAATCAGAAGAATTCACTATACAGACCAGGACACCAAAGCTGGCAAGGCTGTGATTGCTGGTCTGGGGCCATCAGAGCCAGGCCTAGAACCTGTGCTGTGACACCCAGGCTCTGTTCCTCCCACTCTTGCACAATCCTGGCCCAGCCAAGGGAGCCTCTGGCAGGCTAGACCGACACATTCGGTTGTGTGGGCTGTGCACTGCACAAAAGAGCCTCATCTTACGTGCATGCCATTTGCCTTGTAGCCATGACAGGTTTATAGTTTATCTCCACCGTATGCCAGCAGAGGGCAGTTGTGTGTCTTGAGAAAGGGGCTCCTTCTGTTATTTCCACAAAACTGTAAAGCCTAAGGGGTAAGGTTGGTGGTCGTTAGCCACGCCCACTCCTTCAGGGCTGAAGGGCCGCGTCTCCCCTCACATCTTATCCCCACAGGTCTACCTGTTTGAGCTGCACATCACAGATGCTCAGGCCAGCTTTGCTGGTGGCTACCGCTGCGAGGTATCCACCAAGGACAAATTTGACAGCTGCAACTTCAACCTCACTGTTCATGGTGAGGGGGGAGCCCTGGCATCTGTCCTGGGTGTGGGCTCCCCAAGGTCCTGTCCCCCACATTCGCCTTCATTTCCCAACACGAAGAAGGATGCCTAGTCCTGGCCAGACACTGCTGACTGCGTGCCCAACACCGCTCATGCAGGGGCAGGAAGGAGACCCATGGGGGCCTCTGGGCCGGGGTGGGGTGACGGCTAAGTCTAGAGCTTGTCTGGGTCTTCTCTTGGTGTCTTGGGCTCCTGGCACAGGTGAACAGGTGAAGGGTGGGTTGAAAAATGGGTGGGAGATCAACCATCTCTAAGGGATTGGGGACCATAAACTAACCCCTTTCTTGGTACCTCAGCCCTGCCAAGGCTTAGGATGTGGGTTCAGGGGCAGATGCCCCCTCTCAAGGGGTCATGGGTGGGCAGGTCTGTGATACCTGGAGATCCCAGGGCAGGGCTGCTGGGATGGCCCCCTCTGAATCCCCCTTCCCTGTCTCATCTCCCTCTTTGTGCTCAGAGGCCATTGGCCCTGGAGACCTGGACCTCCGATCAGCTTTCCGCCGACCGTGAGTGACCAGCTCTCCTTAGGGCCTTCGGGAGGCTAGCCCAGGGTCAGGGCTGTGGGTGACGTGGTGGGGCAATGTGGAGGGTCAGAGCTGGGGGTGATGTGAGAGGCAGGGCTGGGGGTGATGGGCACTGGGGAGAGCAATCTCCCCTGGGCAGGTGAGGAACTGGGTCTAACCCCCACAGGAGCTCGGCTGGAAGTGGTCGTCGGATCAGGTACCCATTACCCAGCCCTACCAGTCTTGTACACAGACCCTGGGGGTCTGAGATGGACAGGGAGCCCCCGTTTGGCCAGTGTCCCTTCCTCACACACTATCCCCCACACCTCTCCCTACTCCCAAGCCCCTTGAGTCAACTCCATTGCAGCCTCACTAGGGGGCCCCTTTCCACAGTGACAGCAACGAGGATGCTGGGATTCTGGACTTCAGCTCGCTGCTGAAGAAGAGGTGAGCCCCCCAGCTGCAGCTCCTGGGGCAGGTGGGAAGACCCGGTTCCAAATCCTGGCACTGTGGTTGTCCAGCTGCGTGGCCCTAAGCAGGTCACTGCACCTCTCTGAGTCGTTTTCCTTGTCACATGGGACGATCCTTGTGTTGCGAAGGGTCAAAGGGCTCTGCAGATCTAGTATGCTGTGAACTAACATCCTCACAGCATCCCCCATAACCACCCACGCTTGAGTCTTCAATAGCTCACGTCAATAGCTCTGGGGACTCAGAAGAAGATGGGAGGGGGCCCAGAGCCACCAGAATTGCCCACCCAGCTCTGCCAAACTGACTCCTGTCTGTTTCCTCTCCCTCTCCCCCCCGGACCCTGCGTCATGTGTGCTGCTGCCGTGGCCCAGAGAGTAAGCACTGGGGGTGGGTGTTCGGCTATGGTTGGTGAGAGACAGATGGGTGGTAATCAGACAGACCTGGGGCGAGTCTCTGAGTCTTGGGTTCTCCTGATACCCACGTGCCAAAGTGCAGGAGGAACAAAAGGGCAGAGCGTGAGTGCAGGGAGGAGGGAGGAGGGGAGGGCCCAGGGGCTTTGACCCTAGGTCTTTGTGGGAAGGTGGCCCATGCCTCTAATGTGCCCCTGCCTTTCTGCCCCACCTGGAGCAGCAGTTTCCGGACCCCGCGGTGAGTGCCCTGTGAAGCCCAGCGCTCCTGTCACCCCTACTTCCATCATGAACCCCTCCCTAGCCTCAGGCCCCATACTGAGCCTTAGGCCCCCCTCCTGGACCCAGGAACTGGCTGGCTACCCCATCAGAAGGAAGGGGCAGAGGGGCAGAGGCAGCTACAGGTCCTTGGTCTTGGCCTCAGAAAGCCCCACCCCAGGGGAGGGGGGCTGCCATCCTGCCCCTGGCCTGGGGTGCCCCTCCCCCCTGAGGCCTGTCTGCGTGGACCGCGGGCCGCAGGGACTCGAAGCTGGAGGCACCTGCGGAGGAGGATGTGTGGGAGATCCTGCGGCAGGCGTCCCCCATGGAGTACGAGCGCATCGCCTTCCAGCACGGAGTCACCGACCTGCGCGGAATGCTCAAGAGGCTCAAGGGCATGAAGCACGAGGAGAAGAAGAGCACAGGTTAGCCCCACCCACGCACACAGGTGGAAAGAGGTGAGAAAGGAGAAGAGTGCAGGTGAACGCCCCTCTTGTATTGGAAAACAAACAACCCCCCCAAAAAACACGCACATGCACACGCACACACACACACACACACACACACACACACACACACACACACACACACAGGAGGGCCCAGGTGAGCCCCTTTCCACACAGAAAATGGGAAGGGCCTAGGTGAGCCCAGAGACACCATGAGGAAAAGGACGGCAGGCAGGTTCGCCCTCCTCACCGAGTAAAAGCCGGGGGATCTCTGCTCCCACTCGCCCTGGAAAGGAGAAGAAGCCTGCTTAACGCTTGCCACACCCAAGAAAAAGGGAAGAAGCTGGTTTAGGTCAAAGACCCACACCTGGGAAAAGAGACAAGCCTGATTAATTTTCACGGGCAAACAGAACAAAACAGTCACCCCAAAGCAGGACCGAAGAGGAGGCTCAGGCTAGTCCTTCACCATCAGGGCAGGGCCCTCCTCAGCTCCATTGACAGTTAGCTGGGAAAGCCGCCTGCCGAAGCACAGAAACCGGAGGTCGCTCTTAAAGCGGAGTCCAGAGGTCGAGAAGGTCCATTCATTCCCATCACCTGTTCATCTGACCAGATTCTGTCGTGTGGGAAGCCCCAAACCCTATCCCTGAGCTGAGCAGGTAGCGAGGACCCCAAGGAAGACAGGGAGACAGAGAGACAAAGAGGCAACAGACACATATAGAACAGAGATAGAGTGACAGTGGACATTCAGAGAGAGAACGGGGGGAGGCAGGCCCCGGGCCCACTGCCACGGTCGCCGTGGTGTGTGAGCCTCCTGCACCTGGCCAGCACCCACCCAGGTAAAGGGACAGGGGTGGTAGCGTGGCGAGGACTGAGAGGTGGTGCTCAGCCTTTCAGAAGAAGCTGCAGCCGGCCTACCAGGTGAGCAAAGGCCACAAGATCCGGCTGACCGTGGAGCTGGCTGACCCCGACGCTGAGGTCAAGTGGCTTAAGAATGGACAGGAGATCCAGATGAGCGGCAGGTGCGGGGGCAGGTTGTGGGGGGCTGCGGGCGTGTTGGGGGGACCCTCAGGGGAGAGGGCTGCTCCCAGCCGTGCTCTCTCTCCACCCGTTCTGTTTCTGTCCGGCTCTCTGTACCTTCCATTTCTCTCTCTCAGTCTAATCTGCCACCTTTCTGTCTCTGCCCATCTCTGCTCCTTGACGTTTTCCTCTCGGTCCCTGTTCCTCCCGTCGGGATGTTCCACTGGCACCGTTGGTTCCGCAGCAAGTAAGGCCCAGCTCCTGGAAGGCTTGGGATGGGGCACGGGGGTCCTGACGGGGGGAGGGGTTGTGGGGGCACCTGGAGGTGAGTCCATGGCGCTTCCACCACCCTCCACGGCCCCTGCCCAGGTACATCTTCGAGTCCAACGGCGCCAAGCGCACCCTGACCATCAGCCAGTGCTCGCTGGCAGACGACGCTGCCTACCAGTGCGTGGTGGGCGGCGAGAAGTGCAGCACCGAGCTCTTTGTCAAAGGTGGGCCCAGGGCCTGGGACCCACCCAGGACAGGAGGGCTGCGGAGGGGCCTGCCTGTCACACTGTCCCTACCTTGACAGAGCCCCCCGTGCTGATCACGCGGCCCCTGGAGGACCAGCTGGTGATGGTAGGGCAGCGGGTGGAGTTTGAGTGTGAGGTCTCTGAGGAGGGGGCCCAGGTCAAATGGTGAGTGCCGGGGCAGGGGGCACACAGCAGGGCTGGGAGGCCTGGGGCATGACCAGCGGAGGCCACAGCACGTGCTGCCCATGCCTGCCAGGCTGAAGGATGGCGTGGAACTGACCCGGGAGGAGACCTTCAAATACCGGTTCAAGAAGGACGGCCACAAGCACCACCTGATCATCAACGAGGCGACGCTGGAGGACTCGGGACACTATGCTCTGCGGACCAGTGGGGGCCAGGCGCTGGCCGAGCTCATCGTACAAGGTGAGGCCCCAGGGGTGGGGAGACAGGTGGGCAGAGCACACAAGGCCCTCCCAGCCCCAGCCCCACCCACAGCCGTGTACAGGAACCAGGCAAAACCAGGAGAGAGGCCCGTGTGACTTTGGGCCAGTCACTATGAGCCTCACCTTTCTCATCTGTAAAATGGGGACACTGCCGTGGTCAGCTCAGAGGGTACTGGAAGGGTCAGGTGGGCCTGGTTAGTGTCAACCCCCCCCTACACACACACACACACTTAAGCTCCTTGTGTAACACGGCTCCATCGCATGTGCACACGAGTCACACTCACACATGCACACGTGTGTTTTCACATGCCACATGATCTCCACAGGGATGCACACCCACACCCACACACACCCTGCCCAGCTCACTGGCTCTGCCCTGCCCCCCAGAGAAGAAGCTGGAGGTGTACCAGAGCATCGCGGACTTGACCGTGGGCGCCAAGGACCAGGCTGTGTTCAAGTGCGAGGTGTCAGATGAGAATGTGCGGGGCGTGTGGCTGAAGAACGGAAGGGAGCTGGTGCCCAACAGCCGAATAAAGGTGTCCCACATCGGGCGGTGAGTGTGCGGGGCTTGGCTTGCACAGGGCGGGAAGGCGGATGGGACATGCAGAAACTGAGACAGACAGACAGACAACAGAAAGAGAGGCACAGGGAGAAACAAAGAAAGACAGGGAGAGAGAAAGAGAAAAATGGACAGAGAGAGATGGACAAGAAGAGACAGACAGTCAGACAGAGACTGACAGGAAGAAAGAAAAGGATATAAAAAGAGAGACAGAAAGCAATGGAGAGACAGAAGCACGTGAGGAGAGCCCATCAGAGACCAGAGAAGGAGCAGTAAGGGAGACAGACAGGGCCCAGAGCCCCCAGTCTCCTCCCCGTCACTGGTGACCAGGGCAGGAGGCCACCGGGGGCATCTCTGGCCAGGGGCCCTCCCTCTCTCCCACGCTCCTTCTTACTCATGCCCTGAGCATCTGGGCTGGCCCGTGCTGGGCCCAAGGTCACGGAGATTAAGGAAACCAGCCCCGGCCCAGTCTCCAAGGGCCCAGCCAAGGGGACATTTCTACACTGCCTACCTCTGAAGACATGAGGGAGCTGGAAAATTCAAAAATAAAGAAAGCACTTAAAACACCAGAACACCAGTGAGCTGGGATGGGGAAAGGGGCCCCCCAGAGCCCTGGTTTGGATGTCCTGTGAGGCCAGGGGAACCTCTGAGCCACTGCTGCTCTGCAGGGTCCACAAGCTGACCATTGACGATGTCACGCCTGCAGACGAGGCTGACTACAGCTTTGTGCCCGAGGGCTTTGCCTGCAACCTCTCTGCCAAGCTCCACTTCATGGGTGAGCCTGTGCCCGGGTTGGGCTGGGGCACCTGTCACTGGGCCCTGCCTTAGCCCTGGTGCCACCTGCTGCTCCTTCTCTTGCAGAGGTCAAGATTGACTTCGTGCCCAGGCAGGGTGAGTCTCCGAGCCCCTGTGCCACCTCCCCTCACCCACCCACATCCCCCCTCCACTCAGAGGGAAGAGCAAGGATCTGGGCAACCCTGAGACCCAGCCCTAGCTCTGCCGCTCAGGACCATGGGACAATTACAATCGCTCTGGGCCTCAGTTTCCTCATCACTAAGATGGGCATCCTGATGGTGCCTCCTTCATAGGGTGGTAAGAAAGGTGAGACAACAAGGGCGTGAGCTGTCAAATGGCAGCACAGATGTGAGATTTTATTATTCAGTCTTTTCTGCTTTTGGAAGCATCTCTTCTACGTTGAGATTAAACTTTACTTAGGCATTTTAGAATCCTAACTTCTGGAAAATAGCAGGCTCTACGTCAGTGCTTTCCCAACTGGGTTCACTTATGATAAGATACTCCATTTAAAAAGGGTTCCACGGTGAAACAAGTTTGGGAAACACTGCTTCTCAGGACACTTGCCCTACATTTGCTGGTTTAGAAAGTGCACTGGCATGTCCAAGGCTCTGAAGAAAATCCTGCGGTAACAGAACATGCTTAACTTTCTTTAATGCAGGGCTGTCCTATGTTATTTGGCCTTGGGATTTTTTTTTTTTTTTTTTAACTGGCAAGACATTGATTTCTCCTCAAAACCAGTTTGAGAAATGTTATACTAGGTGACCTGATGTTACAAACCTCCCTGGAAACTTCCTGGGGTGATGGAATATTCTAGTATATACAGTTATCAAAACTCATCAAGCTGTATGCTTGAATCTCAGCATCTTATTGCATGTGAATCATACCTCAATAAAATTGATTTAAAAAATACCAGGGGCACGCTCTCCTGCCAGTTTCCCCGCACTTCGTGGGCCCTGGGCCCTTCCTCTTCCTCTGCCATCTTCCGCCTAGAACCTCCCAAGATCCACCTGGACTGCCCGGGCCGCACCCCGGACACCATTGTGGTTGTGGCTGGGAACAAGCTACGCCTGGATGTCCCTATCTCCGGGGACCCTGCCCCCACTGTGATCTGGCAGAAGACCATCACACAGGTACTGTGGCTCCTTCCTCCACTTCCCCATCTGTAAAATGGGTGCATGGGATCAATGTGTGCTGGGGCCTGCTCCCCACCCCATGCACGCCCTACCTCTGGCCACCAATGGGAGCACAGAGGCTCAGCTGGTAGGGAGGTGGGCAAAGGAGAGACTAAGCAGTGCTGGGCAGGGGTTTCCTCCAGGCTGAGTCAGCCCTTCCCCCTCCTTCCCTCTTGCTACTCCCAGGGGAAAAAGGTCACTGCTGGGCCAGCCCCCGATGCCACAGGGGATGCAGGTGCTGGTGAGGAGTGGGTGTTCGACAAGAAGGTAAGTGAAGCTGAAGGTGGGCTGAGGCTTCTCCACCCTTGGGCAAGGCCTCCAGGAAGATGCCACATCTGGCAGGGTGCCCAGGAAGACAGCCCTCCTGACCGGCCGCTCCCCGGCTCCCATCTTCCCAAGTCCATGGTTATGTTGCACTTCCTCCCAACTAGGGAGTGGGCGTCCCTGGCACTTTTCAGGAAGAGTAGCTGCTGGAGAACCACTCAGATCAGCTTTTTCTCCACGCTGAGGTCTTTGTGGGGTCCTCACAGTAGCTCTGGGAGGTCATATTATTCCCATTTGGCAGATAAAGAATCCGAGACACGCAGAGGAGAAGTGATGGCCTAAAGTTGTGTGACAAAGCTAGAGTCTGAGCGCCTTGCCCTGCTGCCCACGGTTCAGGAAGGGTTTGGATGAGGTGCTCATGTGGATGCAGGCTCCACTCAGGCTGCGCCTCCCCCGTGAACCCTGTGCTGGGCTCCTTTCCCATCTCCAGGCTGCTGAAGCTCCTGGGGTTCAACTTGGGCCTTTCCTTCAATTCCCCTCCCCCAGCTACTGTGTGAGACCGAGGGCCGGGTCCGAGTGGAGACCACCAAGGACCGAAGCATCTTCACTGTCGAGGGGGCAGAGAAGGAAGATGAGGGCGTCTACACAGTCACGGTGCAGAACCCTGTGGGCGAAGACCAGGTCAACCTGACAGTCAAGGTCATCGGTGAGGCCCACTAACCTGGGTCCAGGCGGGGAAGACAGAGGGGCAACCAAGGAGGGCCCATCCATTCCCTGATTTAGCCACTCAACAGTCATCCAGGGCATGCTTTGGAATCCATGGAAAGGACTGGGACTAGAATGTAGATGAATTTGGGCAGTGGAGAGCCATAAAGGTTTGGTGACATGATCAGAACTGCATTCTAGAAAGATTGCTTTGGCTCTGGGGGTGGTGGGGGCAGCCTGTGGTGAGTGATAAGGGGACCAGCAATGTTGGCCCTAGGCCTTATGTGTGGGTCAACCCCCTCCAGATGTGCCAGATGCCCCTGCAGCCCCCAAGATCAGTAACGTGGGCGAAGACTCATGCACGGTGCAGTGGGAGCCGCCAGCCTATGATGGCGGACAGCCAATCCTAGGTGAGCAGAAGGCACTGGGGCAGAGCCAAGGGCATGGGGTGTGGGGTGCCCGGGGCCCAGACCAGAGCTCCTGCCTCCCTTGCTCAGGCTACATCCTGGAGCGCAAGAAGAAGAAGAGCTACCGGTGGATGCGGCTGAACTTCGACCTGCTGCGGGAGCTGAGCCACGAGGCACGGCGCATGATTGAGGGTGTGGTTTACGAGATGCGGGTCTACGCAGTCAACGCCATCGGCATGTCCAGGCCCAGCCCTGCCTCCCAGCCCTTCATGCCTGTCGGTGAGCCTGCCAGGCCTGGCACTGCCCCTGCGCCAGCCCGGGTTGAGGAACCCAGTAACAGCAGCTGCTCTGTGTAGGCGGCCGCCACACGAGGTGTCTGCGTCCCTGATCTTTAATCTGCAATCAGAGATAATCCTCTTCATTTCACAGATGAAAAACGTGAGGCTTCTTAAAGTGCTTGAAGGCCAGCCTCAGGGGAAGCTCCCCATGTGACTCGGGCCCCTCTCTGACCTCCCCTCTGCCCAGGCCCCCCCAGTGAGCCCACCCACCTGGCAATAGAGGACATCTCAGACACCACTGTCTCCCTCAAGTGGCGGCCCCCCGAGCGCGAGGGAGCTGGGGGCCTGGATGGCTACAGTGTGGAGTACTGCCAGGAGGGTTGTAAGTGTGCCCTGCCCAGCCCTGGGCCTGTGGCCCGCACTCTCCTCTGGACTGTCCCCCAGGCCGGGCACCTGTCACCCTGCTGGGCCCTATCTGCTGTGGGGGCCTCAGCCAGCCACCAGGGGGTGGGCGGCAGGGTGGGGCATCGGTGTTAACACTGACCATGGTCTTGCTCCCCCACCCCAGGCTCCGAGTGGGTGGCTGCCCTTCAGGGACTGACAGAGCGGACGTCCATGCTGGTGAAGAACCTGCCCACGGGGGCCCGGCTGCTATTCCGGGTGCGGGCGCACAACGTGGCAGGGCCTGGGGCCCCGGTCACCACCAAGGAGCCTGTGACAGTGCAGGAGATACTGCGTGAGTGCCCCTTGTGCAGTCACTGGACCTGCCACTGACACCCTGACCCGTGGTGCCAGCGGAAGGAGGGGCAGTCTGGGAGACCCTACTAGAGGGAGGGGCCCCAGGCCAAGCCTGTGCGGAAAGTGTCCTCTTGGTTTTCCATGTCAGCCTGTCTAGAACAGAGGGGATGTAGGTTACTGTAGCGTCGTCTTCTAGCTGCAGCAGGTAGGTATTGTCCATGTGCTTGTGACTGAGCAGTGAGGCCACTTGGGGTCACCTTGGCCCATCTGGGATCCGCTTCCCAATCCTCTATTCCCAACAGAGGATTGATTGTGTAAGCACTGTTTCTCAAAGTGGAAAGCAGCAGCAAACTGGGGTCGAAACAGCATGGGGCATAGCGTCCAATAGCCTAGGTTGGTATCCTGGCCTGTGTGACTTTAAACAAGTTGTTCGCCTTCTCTGATCCCTGCTCTTTTAGTGGTGTGGTGAGGCTTAGGTGGAAGCAGGGGCTTTGTGAACCATTTGCAGCTAGGGTGAGGGGGAGCTGACGGAGGGAAGGCCCAGGAGGCAGGCACCTTGCTTAGCTGCAGCGCTCTGGGCCCTGCCTCAGGGGGACGGAGCTGCAGCTGTCCTCAGGCTATGGACTGGGGTTAGCCCTCGCTGAGCCACCCGCTCTGTGCCCACAGAGCGGCCACGGCTCCAGCTGCCCAGGCACTTACGCCAGACCATCCAGAGGAGGGTCGGGGAGCCCGTGAACCTCCTCATTCCTTTCCAGGTAGGGCTGGCCCCTTCTCCGTCCCTCAGGGTGTTGTTCATACCTGGCAGATGGATGTGTCTCAGGGCTCGCCACACCCTGACACCCCACCTGGGCATGTGAAGCTGGGGTGGTGGCCGGCCCTCAGGGACAGCCAGGCTTGGGGGTGAGCTGTCCCTTCCCACAGGGCAAGCCCCGGCCTCAGGTGACCTGGACCAAAGAGGGGCAGCCACTGACAGGTGAGGAGGTGAGCATCCGAAACAGCCCTACAGACACCATCCTGTTCATCCGGGCCGCTCGCCGCACCCACTCTGGCACCTACCAGGTGACCTTGCGCATCGAGAACATGGAGGACAAGGCGACACTGGTCCTGCAGATCATTGGTGCGTGGCACTGTGGCCTCCCTGGGCCTGCTCATTCCCTGAGCTGGGCTGCCAGGGCCCCTCCTCCAAGGAGCTCTGTAAAAGATGGCAGCCGGGTTCAGGCTGGCATGGGCGATGGGACCCCTGGAGCCTGGCATCTCCTGCTCTTGTTCAGGCATCAGCAGGAGGTGACGTGTTCCAACTGGGCCTGTCCCCTGCAGATAAGCCAAGTCCTCCCCAGGATATTCGCGTCACAGAAGCATGGGGTTTCAATGCGGCTCTGGAGTGGAAGCCACCCCAAGATGATGGCAACACAGAGATTTGTGGTTACACAGTACAGAAAGCTGACAAGAAGACCATGGTGATCTGGGGTCCTGGCCCCCACCCCCCATACACCCTCCCTAGGGCCAGGCAGACCTGGGCCCCAACTGCCTCTCATCTTCCCTCTGGTTCCCTCCACAGTTGGGGTACCCAAGACAGGCCCCTGCTAGGATGTAGGGCCTGCCCCCCAGAAGCTCTCCCTCTCCTCCACCCCTGCAGGAGTGGTTCACTGTCTTGGAGCATTATCGCCGCACTCACTGTGTGGTGTCAGAGCTCATCATCGGCAACGGCTACTACTTCCGGGTCTTCAGCCATAACATGGTGGGGCCCAGTGACACAGCCGCCACCACCAAGGAGCCTGTCTTCATTCCTAGACCAGGTGCTATACCCTCTCTCCCACCCCCAGGGAGCTGGGGCATGGAGGCAGTGGGAGTGGGGAGGGGAGCAGTTATGGCCCTCAGTCTTGGTACAAAGTCCTATTACCAACAGGCATCACATACGAGCCACCCAACTTCAAGGCCCTGGACTTCTCTGAGGCCCCAAGCTTCACCCACCCCCTGGTGAACCGCTCAGTCATTGCCGGCTATAATGCCATCCTCTGCTGTGCCGTCCGGGGAAGCCCCAAGGTAGGGAGCTCGGGGCCTGGGCTGAGGCTCCAGCCTCGAGCAGTCCTCTCCCCTGCCTGCTCCCTGCTTCCTCTCCGCCTCTGGGCAGCAGGGCCAGGTTCCTCTCCTTGAGAAGGGCCTTGGTACTCTCCACTGGCTCCGCATTTCCAGCCTTGGGCATAGTTTGGCACTCCAGTGGGACCCCCCGAGTAGAAACACAAATGCCAGTCTCCTTACATTCCTGCTAGGTCCCCTCTCAACCTGAGACCGTTTCCCTCCCTCCTCATCACCTGATTTACAGCCCAAGATTTCCTGGTTCAAGAATGGCCTGGACCTGGGAGAAGACGCTCGCTTCCGCATGTTCAGCAAGCAGGGAGTGTTGACCCTGGAGATCAGAAAGCCCTGCCCCTTTGATGGGGGTGTCTATGTCTGCAGAGCCACCAACTTACAAGGCGAGGCACAGTGTGAGTGCCGCCTGGAGGTGCGAGGTGAGGAACCCCCTGGGCCAGAGCCTGGGGTGGTAGAGAAGGCAGGGCACTGGCGGGACAAGCAGCTGCTCTGGCTGAATGAGCAGTGACCTGCCATGCCCAGACCAGTCTTGGCTTCTGGGCTCCACGCTGGAGCTGCTTCCCGAGCCTTCCAGACGGTGAGGGCCCATGAGGTGCTGGGTACAGCCCACAAGCGGCACTGTCTCCTTCTCCCCTACAGTGCCTCAGTGACCAGGCTGGCTCCCCCGGGACGGCCAGGTATGTACTCCGGGCACCTAACTACTGGGGTCCAAGTCAGAGGCTGAACCCTGGCCCTTGGTCCAGGGGCAGCCATCAGGAAATGGGGTGCCGGTGGCTTTTAGCAAGATTTCTGTCAAGCTCACTCAAAGGGGACCTGTCACAGGTACAACTGGATACCAGCCCGTGTGCCAGGAGCCTGGACGGAAGCTGGACAAGCTGCCTTCCTGCTGTTGGACGTGTGTGTGCAAGTGTGCATCTTGGGGCTGTGTGGTTGTGATGCGCAGGTGTGCAGGGGCTCTACGTAGACTGACCCGTCAGAGCTCCCGCTGGAAGCTCCAATCTTGGGCGAAAAGTGGGCTCAGGAAGTCATGGCTGCGGAGAGGCCATGTTTTCTGTGTGCAAGGGCAATAAAAAGATCAGTGCAGCCCCAAAGAGCTGACTCTTCTTGTCCAATGTGCTTGCTTTCACACAAAGCACAGGGATGGTTACTTGATCTTCAGAGCAAACTGAAGACAGGTATTCTGTCTCCCGGAAGAGTTAAGTCAGGCCCAGAGTGGAATCCTAAATTCGTAAGACGTTGATTCTGGAGGGAACCGGTCTTTCCGCATATGCTCTTCAAATGAGGAACCCAAGGAGCTGCAGTGAAGGGAACGTGGGAGAAGCACAAGGCTCTTGGGCCTGGCCTCATGTGCTCGGTGCTCTTTGTCCTGGTGACCCGTGGTCATAGCAGCCCAGATGTGGGGCAATGCTGAATCTTGGGGTGGTTCTGGGCCCATAAGGCCTCTGGAAAGGGGCTGCACTGGGCTGCTTTGGGGTCCCAGTGGACCACAAGCCCACAGCCCATGCACTCCCGCATCCCACTGGAGAGCACAGTGATCCTGCCCAGACCAGACTGGGCACTAGGAAGACGCAGGGCCAGGGCCCCACTCTGCTCTCCATCCCTCATGGGGAGCCCAACTCTGATCATGTTTCCTTTTGGGAGGAAGAAGCCAGCAAGTCTCAGAGGTTCCCTGACAGAGCGCAGAAGGGCCTTCTTATGCAGGGAGAACCAGGTTCTTCCTTGGCATAGAAAAAGAACATGAAGACTGGTCCCAGGGTTGCTTCTCTGAGTTCTTCTACCTGACCCAAGACACTCCCGGCCAAGACCCTAGAACCCTGCGATCCAGGCCTGTGGGAGGTCCTGGCCGAGTCACCACACTCTCTGGACCACACCTGTAGTGAACACTGGGAGCTGGGACCCCAGCCTTGGTTCTTCCTTCACTGCTATGCTCATCTCTGCTCAGGTGACCAAGCCAGCTTGGCTGCTCCCTCTAGTGGCCAATTCATAGCACAACAACCCTCTGTGGGTCCTACTGTGCACAGGGAAGGAAGTCCCTTTCCACAGCCTCTCTGGGGTACAGGAAGCCAGGTCATGAGCCCCGCTGGGCCAGAGGGGTGGGGGCTGGGGCTTCGGCTTGCCAGAGCTCAGATGGGCATGATCTCTTCTCCATGCTTCCTTCAGACCAGAGGTGTCTTTGTGGAGTCCAGGGTCAGCCTTCCTGGTCAGGCTGAGAGGAAGCATCATTTAATGCCAGGAGCCCAAAGGGAGTTAAGGACATTTATTTCACATTTGCACGTATGTACATTGTCTATAAATAAGGGGGGCTGAAATATGTACAACCCTCTCTTGCCCAGCCCCAGGCCCTCCCTCTGGGCACCCAGTGTCAGGAGATACTACCTGCAGACAGATGTGTGAACTGAACTAGGCCTCTTCCCACCCCTCTGGATTCCTAGAAGTGGCAGCCAGTGGTCCTTGGGCCTCTACTGGCCCCCAACAGCGCTGTTCTCTCACACCTAAGGCAAGGCAGCCCCCAGGGAAGTGGCTGCTCAGCGGGAAGCGCCCCTCTGTGCTGGTTCCCTGCACAGGTGGGAGGCCATGGTGGCAGCAGCAAGGCTTGCGGCCCACAGGCAGGAGCTGCCAGCGTAGGAGGTAAAGGAGGCAGGGAGGCTGCCACGCACACATGCTGCCGCCCCCGACTCTCCCTTCCTCTCCCCGCCCACACCTCGTCTGGGAAGACAGGCCTCAAGCTTGCCCCAGAGTGGGGCTGCTCCAGGCGCCCAGGCACCCTGGATCAGAGGATGGAGAGCCTGCACTGGAAGGTTGTAACACCAAGGACAAGGAACCACAACACAAATGTCTCAAGGACACGCGGTAGCAGGCTCGCAGTGGCCTACACTCAAGAGTTCTTAGAAGCCACTGGCCCAACAGACAGACACACACACACACACTGTTGAGCCCAGAGCAGCAGTAGGCTGATCTTCTAGGTGCAGAGAGGGAGGCAGTGGAGGAGACCAGCTCGGCCCTGTGATGGACACACTAACACACTGAGAGAGACACATGACTGGGAACCAACTAAGCCACAGCGAAGGGCTTGCAGCGAACATACATGTGTCATCCACTTCTCTTCACAGCAGCATCGTGCACTTGGGAACAGCAAGAGCCAAGGGGTATCCCCTGGGCTGTGGCAGCCTTTAACCCTCTTCCATCAGCTAGAGACAGCCCGGGGTGGGGTTCTGAGGTCTTCCTCACTGCTACGAACTGCAGCCACGTACGAGAAGAGACACAACACGGAGTAGCAGATCTCATGGGCCTAGAGGGGACAGAAAACCAGACAGATCAACATCACTGAGATGCCATCATCTTCACATGTGGAGGCTTGCCAGGCAGGGAGCACCTGTCCTAACACTGAGCCCAGGCCTAAGCAAGGCTTCAGGGCCGGCCGATGGCAATGGGAATTAGTATGTATCTTTCCCCGAGGGCAGAAGACCTGCCTTAGCTTCAGTTGCATCTTCAGCATCTAGATCAATTTCACCTCAGAGCATTCCTAATTTCCCCTCACCCTGTGCTCTCAGAGGGTCGTGTCCACCCCACTGCTGTCTGAAGGTCCCCAGAGAGTCCTGTGTAGGCACACTCACCATTGGTGTCTTGTACTTGTGGCTCACCACTTCTTTAATTTCAGGAACTAAAACCAGACAGGCAAGAGACAAAACAGAAAGTTCAAAACTAAGAGCGATGGTGTCACGCTCCCCCAGGCGGCAGCGCCCGGCACCAGGGCTCCCTTCCCCCTCGGTGGCCTGTCCCAGTGGCTACAGCAGCTTAGGCTCCGACAGCTTCTGTCCAGCCCCCGAAGGATGAGAGGACACTGCGTTCTGAGATCTGCAGTGGCCCCTGGCTCGATGGCTGTGATCTACCTACTTCTTGGGAGAGCCCCAACATGGGAACAGGTTAGCCCTTCGCCAGCCTGGTCGCTGCTACTATCCGGGGCTCCTGAGAAGTACAGTGGGGTACTCCCAGGTTTGGATCAAGAGAAGAGTTGTCTAGCTTGCGCCTCACCTTGCTGAGATGCCCGAGAACTCATCCCTGTCACCAGCCTGAAACCCTGGTTCCCTGTACTCCCAGCCCTTCCACAGAGGGTTCTGAGGCTGGAGGAAGAAGTGGCATGACACTAAGTTCACCAGACTTATAAGTCTTCTTCCCTAAGTGGCAGGAGAGGCCCAGGCCTGCCTGTGTGAGGGAGAGCGTCAGAGGGCTCTGGAGCAGACACTGAGCAGAGACAGGCGAGTACAGCACCCGGGAGGGAGGTGATGGAGCATCAGGCAAAATACACACATGTCCACAGCCCAGAATGCGAGACCGAGTCACCCTTGCCCCAGCCATGCAGGGGTTCTGCTTGGCCAGAGGAGGGAGTAAGTCCCCCCAGGCTCAGCCATCATCATGGCCCCTGGAATTGGGAGCAGAGGGGCATGGCACCCCCTGGGAGCCAGAAAAAGTAGGATGAGTTGGCCACACCTCCTTCTGACCCTGGGAGGTAGAATTTGGGGGGCCCAGGGTTAACACAGAATAAACTCATCAAAGGTGGACCAAGAAGCCAGGATCCTCTCCTGAGTCATAAGATTTTCCCCAAATATCTCTCTGGCAGAAAACTCAGAACCAGTGAGCCAGCACACGCACGGGTAGAGGGAGGGTGGGAAGTAAGAGGGGGAGGGTGGGGAGGGAAAGGAAGAGACAAACTGGCAACGTGAGCAGCTGGTTTGGCTGAAGGGAGCCCGTCCCACCCACTGCAGGGCCCCCCAAAGAGGACTTGGGGAAAGGCAGCACGAGCTGAGGTCACTTTACCTGCTGGAGAATGAAGGTTTTCATAGCAGCGATGAGGGGCACAAAAGAATGAAGCACAAACACAGCAGGAACTCAAAGCCCCAGGGTGAGAACCCACTATACCACCCATCAGCGCCTGGCTGAGCAGAGGCTGGCTCCCAGCTTCCAGCTGCTGCTGCCCCAGCTGCCTCTGAAGCCCACTGGGCTTCTCTGTGCTCTAGGGTGAGTCTGCCTGGACCGCCATATGCCCCTCTAGTGGAGGCGAGGTGGACCTGAGCATGGCACTGGGGTGGCTGAGAGAGCCCTGGGCTACTGGGAGGATTGCAGCAGATGACATGAACACAGCAGAGCTGGGGGATTGCCCATCTGCTCTGCCTCAATGTTCTGACCACCGGCTGAACAAGCCAGGGGAGTTGGCCCTACTTCACTGAGCCTCTTCAGTGCCACCTCTAAATTCTAACCCTAAGGCCACTTGCTCTTCTGTGACCCACTCCATAGCGGCCACTGTCTCTCTTTTCTCTCATCTCAGGGTGCCCTTTTCTTCCCTATCACTCCTGCCCTTCTGGGCCTCTCTGCACAGGGTCTTCTCTCTGCCCCTAGTCCCTCCTCTGGAGCTCCGAGGTTTGAGTTACTGCCATGTGAGTCCAGACCTAAGAGCAAAATAGTGTAATTACCAAATTCCTCCAGGACAAAGACGCCTCGAACTGTATTGCACTTTTTAATGTGATTCAGCTCTATGAAAACCTGCAAGAGAGGGAGGGAGGGTGGGGTGAGGCCCAGAGGCTCCTCGCTTGCTCCACAAAGCCCACTGTCCCAGCTATAGCCCCACCCGCACACAAAAAACCTATTTCCCAAAGGGAGGACAGAAGGTTCCACACACACACAACTCAAAAGCGCTAAGAGGCGAAGATAGCAGAAAGGGCATGTACCTTCCGCTCCTGGCCGGAGGAGAAAGCATGGGAGAGAAATGAAGGTGTTAGTTTTAATGGTCAAACCCAACCCAAAGGCCCCTCTGCTGGCCTGGGCTGCCTACCCATAGCCTGTGTCCAGGGCAGTATTTGTAGGACACTGTGCCCTGCAGTCTCCCCACTCAGCCCATCAGCTCTCTACCCTTCCATGCATCCTCCTCCGGCGCAGAGGGCTGGCACGGGTGCAAAGCTCCCCTCAGACTGTCCTTGGGGTGGAGGAGTTGCTATCGTCCTTGAAACAGGATCCAGGCTCTCCCAAGAAGCACGAGGCAATCATAACAACAGCTACCACTTAATGGGCACCTACTAGGAGTTCTACAAACACTATTTGCAATCTTCACATCTATGTGGCATGGTACAGAGTACCACCCTCACTTTATAGAGTACGACACTGGGGATCAGAAAGTTTATTTGCCCACAAGCAGGACTCCAAATTTGTCTTGATTCCAAAGACCATGCTTTTCCCATTTGTTACCCCAACTGCATAACTCCATCAGAGGGTCTTGGGCTTCCTCAAGTTCAATTGACTGTTATGGGGTAGAAGGTGGACCCCACAGCCCTTATCTCATTGTCAGTCAGGGCTTGATTTCCCCTATCTGTAGGATCTACCTTCTGGGGTACAGCCTTAAACTCCAGGTCATCTTGCACATGCTTTGTAATAGTCAGATGTTAGGTCAGTCCAGAGGGGCCACCCTGGCAGCAGGACTGGAAGAGGGCATCTGAGTATTAACAAGACCTCTTCTTCAGAAGGTGAGGCATCAGGGAGGCCACAGCACTGAAATGTGGTCAGAAGCCTGCTCCCCAAGAAGTGCCAGCACCTTCAGGGTCCAGAAAAGTACTTAAGTGAACCCTACTTTGGGCTGACTCTAAGGCCTTAAGTGTACTATTCAAAATATTAATTATTACGAATAGTAAATACAGTAGATTCTCCATTAACCAGAACTCAAACAACCTACAAAATCTCAAGCAGTCAGATTTTGCTAGTTGTTTCGAGTTCTGGTTAACAGAGAATCTACTTACATTTATCTGGTATCTACCAATCCCTATGGGTGCCAGTTAACTGAGTCTACTGTGTACGACTAAAAATACACTGTGAAGAAACCCAGGCAGCTATGTCCCATCATAGCAAAGCTGCCCAGCCAGACTCCTGAAGGAGAACTAAAGTGGCAAGTGGAGAGAGAAAAGCCAGAGTCCAGATGGTCGCCTTCCCCGAGGTTAGCTGCCTGGCCAGGGCCCATGGAGCGTCACACATTCAGATCTGGCTCAGAGCCTCAAGAAGAACCAGTGCATCAGGGAAGGCGTAGGGAAGGCACTTGTGTGAAGAGTCAGAACTAGGAACGGACCTGGGATGATGCGCTGGCCTCAGAAAGGAATTAGCTTAAGGAATGTCCTCTGAGAGAAAAAGTAACACTGTGTTAAAAGACCAAGAGAAAGAAAAAAGTCAGCTCCTATAGTGGAATCACAAGGAGGGAAAGAGGTATCCTGAAGTGTTCCCCAGTCAAAAGGGAAGTGGGGCCTGTGGAGCAGGGACAGAGTGGGGATACTCAGAGGCAGGAAAAGAACAGAAAGAAGAATCAGCAGGAGAAAAAGGCAAATATAAACACTCACTCCAGATAAGATAGATATAAGCTCTCTCTCACACACACAGGCAAACTTCACAGACACACATGAATGAGATCAGCTGGTCTAGACTCTCAAAGCAAAACCACCAAGCGAAAGCAAACCCTGGGAACAGGGAAGACAGACACTGTGCAAGGGAAGGGCCAAGTGAGACGCTCCCACTCACACTGTGCTGAGTCTAACGGATGGAGGAAGCCCAGCTATTAAGGCTCCCTCTCTTTCCCAGTCTCCCACGTAAGCTCCCTGCTGCACCTTCAAGGTGGTTGTCAATGTCTCTGTGCCCTCCCCTCCTGATTTTTCTCTCTGGTCCAGCTGCTGCAATTCTCCCACTAGCCTCAGAGGCCCTCTCTCATGCTCCCTGGGAAAGCACTGGGGACTTGTACACTGATCCTTATTGCAGATGGAACAACAGGGCTAGGAAGCCTTGTGCTGCCACTTGCACCTACCTGGTTGTGCATGAACTTGAGATTGATCCCTTCTAGGGTGACCTGCAGCAAGCCTCCCTCACCAGTCTTCATGTCCTGCACAGGGAACTCGCCACCTAGTTCAGGTCCTGTGGTGAGGGAGGAGGTGGTCAGCTAACTGGGAGGTGAGGAGTCCCACAGTCTGACTTCCTTGCCAGGCCTCTGACACTCATAACGATTAACAAGCAGAAGGCACTTGCTCAGGGAGCTATTGTCCTCTCACCAGGTTTGATGCTTTGTTGTCGGGCGGCAGCGCGCTCCATGCTATCCTTCACACAGTAGTACAGCTCCCGACACTGCAGCACATGGGGAGAGAGCTGCCTGTCATACAAGCCTCCAGACTCCCCCACCCTGCACTCCAATATGGCTGCTGAAGGCCTGGGCTGATGGCAGGACCTCAGAGATGGCTTTACATAGACCAGAGGCTAAAGTGGGGCTCCATTCTCCAGACATGGATTGTGAAATTCTAACTACAAGAAATGCAACACTTTGCCCTCTAATGCCCACCCCCAACCCAAACCAAGTTCATGAGTACCTTCTTAGTATAGAATTTGTTGAGCTGGGTCTCAGAGCCATTTCTCCGCCATAAGCACAGCACCTTGGTCTTGGGACAGTAGGTCATGTTGATGAGCTTTTCATACCACCAGCGCTCATACACAGTCCCGATGTTACTACGTAACACCACACAGTCGTCACACACCTGGAGAAGTGCACAGAGCAGTTCAGTGGTCCTTGTCCCATTGAGCCTCTTGCATCCCAGCCACACACTACACTGTTTGGGACAACTGGTCCTGGGAGCATCCTCAGGGTCAGGTTCTCTGACTTATGCTCACAGTCACCCTGGACATACTCGTATTGTCCACTAGAAGGTTTAATGAAAGAAATGGAGTCAGGAACCTGTGAGCAGGAAGGAGGCTCATGTTTCACTTCAATCAATGTGTCTTACCTCATATATGTACTAGTCTTAAAGTACTGAAAGGACAGCTCCTGCCTCCATCTTACAACCTTGGGAGTCACCCCCAACAACAGAACAGACAGGCTTAATCAAGGAGAAGAAAATGGAACCAACACATTTCTAACCCTGAATTGGCCCTAGTTCTGCATAAACATTTTTTTTTTTTTTTAAGATTTTGATTGTTTTTGACAGAAAGAGAGATACAGAAACAGAGACGAGAAGGGGGAGGGCCCAAGAACAGTCTCCATAGTTGCACATCATTTATTTTTCCACATAGTTTCATTCCACAGGTGGGCGCGGGGCTGCACAGAGTAGGAACTGGTCCGGGGTCTCACCCCAGTGAGAATTAAACTGGGGGCACTCCCCAGTTCAGCATATGGGTCCACACGGGCAGGGGCGGGGATTTGATCCGTGGTCCCCGGGGCTACAAAGTGAGTGCTTAACCCACTGAGCCATCCTGGCTTCCCCATAAACTTTTAAAAAAATTATACAAGTGACACATGGACAACGTTTATTGGGAAAAAATTATATAGTACAGGGTGATATAAATTAGGAGGCAAAGCCCTCTTTCCCATCCTCTTCTTATTCAATATTCCATGCCTTCAATTATTATGGGAGACATCATAGCATAATGGTTAAGAGTAGAGGGCTAAGACCAGACTGCCTGGGTTTAGATTCCAACTGTCCCTTACAAGTTAATCTGCATTGACATTTCCTCATGTGTGAGATGAGATGAGAAGAGTAACAGTAGTAAAGATTAAATAAATTAATGTGTATAGAACAAAGCCAGGCACATAGAAAGTACCCTAGGATTCACTACTGTAACAATAATACAATTATGCTATAAAAAATATAATAATTATTAAGACCACATATGGATGGCTCTCAAATCCTCTCCATATGAGACTTGCTTTCCTGAGTTCCTGACCTCCCTCTATCTGGTCATCTCACAGGCAGCACCTCAAACTTATCATGTCCAAAACTCAACCTCTCCTGGGTACATCCTCCTTCTAAGTCCCTAATTGAGTAAACGGCATGACCATCCATCCACCTGCCCAAGCCAGGCACAGAAGAGTCATGCAAGGCTCCTGCTTTTCTAACTACACCATCCAGTCTACCTCAAATATCCCTGGAATACTTTTCCCCTCTCTGACTCTAGCCGTTAATCCCTACTCTTCAGTTCTAAGCTCAAAGGTCACTTCTGAAGGGTCCTGCATAACTACTAGACCCTCTGCTATGTATTACCGTAACACCTGCCCTGAACATCTCTCATAATGCTCATCACACTTTATGACACTGTTTAATTCTCTGACTTCCCCAATGGTTTGTCAACGCTATAAGGGCAATAGAAACCATATCTCCCTTATTCACTGCTGTATCTCCAAACCTACCAGTGCCTACCACATAATATGTGCTCCATACAGATGAGGTGAATGAATAAGGAGTACACAAGACTATCAACTTTAACTGACTACCTAAAAGTTTACTGGGATTCTAAAAGCCTTATGAAGAAAGGGGCCAAAGTAGCTGAGTAAGAATTAGAAACTCCGGTTCTAGCCCCAGTCTAACTCTGTGGTTCTCTCCTTGTGAAAAATGGAGAATATTATTCCATTCTCCATAATCTTTTAAGAACATCATGTAAAGGAGAGGGGCCAGTATTTAGAACACATAATTTCTAACCTACAAAGATGATGGTTATAATATATCACACTCAGCTATACTGCTGGTATAGGTATAAAATGGTATAATGTTTGGGATGGCAATTTGGCGGGATCTATCAAAATTTTAAATGTAGATAAGCTTGATTCAGAAATTTCACACTAAGAATCTATCCTATAGAAATTCTCACACAAGTGTGCAAAGACATATGTTCAAGGACATTAAGCACTGCTTTAAAAAAATAGGTGGGAGAGATTAAATATATAATGGTACATCTATATATCTAATGGAAAGATGCCTATGATGTATTAAGTAAAAAATAAAACAGGGGAAGCCAGGATGGCTCAGTGGGTTAAGTGCTCACTTTGCAGTCCTGGGGACCGAGAATCGAATCCCAGCCCTGGCCTGTGTGGACCCATATGCTGAACTGGGGAGTGGTCCCAGTTCAATTCTCACTGGGGTGAAGATCCTGGCCCAGTTCCTGCCCTGTGCAGCCCCGCCCACCTGTGGAATGAAACTGTGTGGAAAAACCAATGATGGGGGAAGCCGGGATGGCTCAGTGGGTTGGGCGCTCACTTTGCAGCGCCGGGGACTGAGGATCGAGTCCCGGCCCCGGCCCGTGCGGAACCATGTGCTGAGCTGGGAGCTCCCCTAGTTCAGTTCTCTCTCTGTCTCTGTATTTCTCTCTCTCTCTCTCTCTCCCCTCTGTCAAAATAAATAAATAAATAAATATTTAAAAAAAACAAACAAACAAAAAAAAAAAACATTTATCTTCAACACTTATAAAAAAAAAAATGCAGTGAGAGAAGGTGATTTGGAAAAAGGGTGTCAAATATATATAGTAATGGAAGGAAACTAGCCTTTAGGTGGTGAGCATGCAACAGAGTATACAGATATTGAATTATAATGTTGAACACCTGAAATTTATATAATGTTAACCAATGTGACCTCATGAAATTTAATTTTTTTAAAAGGGCAATAAAAATTATTTTTAAGTCTTTGCAAGTTGCTATCCAACTGACCATGCAGCCAGCTGGCTGTTCTGAAAAAGGCTAAGTCAACCTCACAGCAGCCAGTCGGTGACAGAGAGAGTGCAGTACATTCATTTGCACAGCAGCACTTCCCAGCAAAGGCATCTATGAGGTGACAGATCCTTCCCATACCAGGGACTCTCTAGAAGCCTCCCCTGCACAGTGGTGAGAATGAGTCCTGTACTTCAGAGAATCGTCTAGGGAGATTTATTTTTTAAAAGGAAAAGGAAAGGGCTAGAATCACCTGCCACCTCTGCTGTGATGCAGATGTCATAAGTGAGCACTCAGCTTTGAGCAATACGGAGCCAAATTCTAACACTTTAAGGTGACACAAAAATGACTCCCTTCTTGGTTATATCAACTTATATGATTCTGCTTCTGGGCAGAACCCCTGCTGTGTTCAATAAACAACCTGTTTAAAAAGCTGTGAATGTGAAAATCAAATTCAACTAAGCCAGGAGGAAACAGAATACTTGTAAAAATTATTTAATTTCACTATTTTACATAGAAGCTGCACCTGGTCTCTATAGTTATGTAGAAGGCACCCATTCAGAATTAAAAACACAGAAATGAAGGAAAATGTCAATTTCCTTTACAATCCTAGAGTAAGGGTTTTTCTAAATATGACTCAAAATCCAGAAGCAATAAATGACTAATTCAGCTACGTAAAAATTAAAACATTCTGCATGGCAAAAAATATCATAAGCAAAATCAGAAGACTAATTAGGAATTTTACAGTGGAAAGGTCTGGTTGCCCACACAGGAACCCACTGACCATTAGAAGAAAACCTTATGAAGCAATGGAAATACACAGTACCACTTCTAAAATATTACTGCCAAAATATTGAGCCTGAAACTCATCAAAACACTACACTAAACTACTTTTATAAGAAATACAAGGGATAAACATGTTAATACCAATGAGATGCAATCAGCCAAAAAATCTAGAATGTGAGATAACTCCATAGGGCAAATTTCTTCAACAAAATTACTGGTAAAGTGGGAGGAGGGAATATTATATGTTAAGAGATACTTCAGAGTCATCAACCAAAATTATAATGCATATTTATATTTTTCTTTTGACCTAGCAATCCCACTTCTTGGATTCTTAAACTTACATGTGTATGAAAAGAAGCAGGCACAGCACCATCATTCATAGTAGGACAATTAGTAATAGCAAAATTTGGAAGAAAAACAAAAATACATATATACTGACTGGTTACCGTAAATAAACTATGGTACAGTCACACAGTGGAATACTATGCAGCTATAAAAGAGAAAGTTCTTTTTGTACTGATACAGAAGATCTCAAAGATATGTTTAATGAAAAAAGCAAGGTTCAGATAAGTGGATATGATGAACTAGGAAAGGATAAAAATAGAAATTTATGTTCATATTTTATTGTGTTTACATAAAAAACTGGAAGATACAAAGGAAACCAATAAAAGTCATTATCTACAGAAGGATGGGATGAGGTGATAGGGATAAGAATGAAAGCAAAACTTTCCAATGTGTATCATTTCATGTTGTTCTGACTTATGGACAATGTGACTATATAATCTATTATTTTAATTTATTTGCAGAGAGCCTGACAATTTAATGGTGAATGGATCAAGAAGATGAATGAGATAAGTGGGAAAATGTTCTGGCATTGGTTTCAGGATGCTCCTTTAGGCCCCCACCATGACTCAGCACCTACCTCCATAAAAAAGATATCTCCATTCGTGTCTGTCCCCGCATGTACCACAAATGTCTGCTTCTTCATGTGCCGGCTGCCACTGGACCGAATAGAAAGATCGCGTCCATTCTGAGGAAAAAGAGCTCTTTTAGGGACATCCACACATCCCTCTCACACAGAGTGCTCTGGGCCAACAATCCCCGTTCAGCAACTATATTTATATCAGCTTTCTTTTTTTTTTTTTTTAAAGATTTATTTATTGTTTTTGACAGAGAGAGAGAGAGAGATACAGAGTCAGAGACAGAGAGAAGGGGGAGGGCCCAGAAGAGCCTCCACAGTTGCACATCATCGGCTTTTCCACATAGTTTCATTCCACAGGTAGGCGGGGCTGCCCAGTGCAGGAACTGGGCTGGGGCCCTGCCCAGGTGAGAACCGAACTGGGGGTACTCCCCAGTTCAGCACATGGGTCCGCACGGGCCAGGGCTGGGACTCGATCCCTGGTCCCCGGGGCTGCAAAGTGAGTGCCCAACCCACTGAGCCATCCTGGCTTCCCCTCAGCTTTCTTAACACAGTGCCATCTGCTTGCCGCTGGCCACCAGGGAAGCACTCTCAAACTTTTTGGTCTCAGAACTCCTATACTTATTTAAAATACTCATGATCCCCAAAAGCTTGTTTATGTGTTATATTTGTAGATATTTACCATACTATAAATTAACACTGAAAAAGTGTTAATATTAGTTCATTTAAGAGTATTTAATAATTTATTAATAATAAATCCATTACAAGTAATATAAATAACACTTTTTGGTAAAATAACTGTATTTCCCTCCCCAAAAAAAGAGAACAGTGGTACTGTTTTACATTTTTGCAAATCTCTTTAATGTTTGCTTTAATAAAAAGCTGATTCTCATATCTGGTTCTGCATTCAATATGCTGTAATATATTACTTTGGTTAAGATATATAGAAAAATCTGGCCTCGGAGAGATGTATTTGGAAAAGGGAAGAGTATTTTAATAGGCTTTCTATTCTTTGATACTATAATAAAACTCTGAGAAGAAGCAGTGTCTTAAAAATAGTTGCAGTGTGGGACTTTAAACACATCAATGGAACATTTTGTACTTTGTTACATTAAAATCCATTTGTCTGCCTTACATTTTGAGTGAATCTTTTATCCATACTTGCATTTATAATACCATATATTGGTCACTTGGAAAATACTGGTTTACTGAGTTAAGCAGCATTTCCAATGTGGACACATCTTATTATATAATTTTTTTTTTTTTTTAAGATTTTTATTGTTTTTGAGAGATACAGAAACAGAGAGAATGGGGAGGGCCCAGAGCAGTCTCCATAGCTGCACATCATTGGTTTTTCCACATAGTTTCATTCCACAGGTGGGAGCGGAGCTGCACAGGGCAGGAACTGGGCCGGGGTCTCACCCCGGTGAGAACCAAACTGGGGGCACTCCCCAGTTCAGCATGTGCGTCCACACGGGCCGGGGCCAGGATTAGATCCGTGGTCCCCAGGGCTACAAAGTGAGCACTTAACCCACTGAGCCATCCCGGCTTCCTTATATATTTTTAAAAATCACATTTATTAATAACATATAATCTCCTTAGAAAAGTCTTTAAATATTAGAAACCTTCAAGCTCAAAAGTCTGCCAAACACCCAAATGTGAGTAACCAGTTTGTTAATCATTCTTCCAAATAAAAATGTCCCACGAACAGTGCAGTCAGTTCACCTTGCAACTGTCACAACTGCTTTTCCTCAAAACAATCATTATATTTTGGTTTGCAGCAGATATGACTTATGTGTATTTCTCCTTTTGTCACAAACTATTAAAAAGATGTATAATCAAGGATCAGGGGAAGCCGGGATGGCTCAGTGGATTAAGCGCTCACTTTGCAGCGCCGGGGACTGAGGATCGAATCCCGGCCCCGGCCCGTGCGGAACCATATGCTGAACTGGGAGCTCCCCCGGTTCAGTTCTCTCTCTCTCTCTCTTTCTCTCTCTCTCTGTCTGTCAAAATAAATAAGTAAATAAATAAATATTAAAAAAAAAGAAAAGGATCAGATTTTTTATTTATTTTTTATTTTTAAAGATTTATTTTTATTGTTTTTGACAGAGAGAGAGAGAGAGACAGAGAGAAGGGGGAGGGCCCAGAACAGTCTCCATAGTTGCACATCATTGGTTTTTCCACATAGTTTCATTCCACAGGTGGGTGTGGGGCTGCACAGGGCAAGAACTGGACCGGGGTCTTCACCCCAGTGAGAACTGAACTGGGGGCACTCCCCAGTTCAGCATATGGGTCCACATGGGCCGGGGCTGGGATTCGATCCTCGGTCCCCAAGGCTGCAAAGTGAGCGATTAACCCACTGAGCCATCCCAGCTTCCCCAAGGATCAGATTTAATAAAAGTAATATGATGTTTCATCAAGGGCAGTCATAAGTGAAATGGAGTTTTTTGTCTTTTGTAACTGCTAGTGTGAGGAGGTGAGGACAATGGCCACTAGCACAGTTTGGCACCGCTGCCTTCACTGTTAAGCACCAGTGGCTTTACCCATTATTGCCTCTGGCACACTGGGGCAAATGTCAACCAGTGAAAATAGCAAATAACATTTTATTATTATGAAGATAGTTTTCACCCTGTAGATCCACAGACCACGTGTTGAAATGGCTGCACTAGGACAGTTTTGGTATAGAGGATCCTATCACAGAACAGAAGGACTAAAGCCTTATCTAGACTAATAGCCCTATTTTCGGAAATGGGGATTTTGAAAATGTGCCAGCCAAAAAATGACCCATGGGAAGCCTTTGCATTAGGCCCAAGCCTGTGAGGCTAACAAATACAGTGGAAGGGAGCCTAAGAGGTAGCCCAGATATGCTTACCAGGTCTGCCAGTTGATCAAGCACTTCATTGATTTGCTGGCTATACACAAGCCCAATATGGGACTTCCCCATTAGGCGCCTCACTTTCTTTCGGATGTCATTCTTATTTACCTAGAAAGACAAAACAGGATCTTAATAAGGGGTCTGCTTTCCTCTCTGCTGAGGTAGAGGAAATGTCCAAGTAAGTTTCCTACAGTCTGAGTGAAGTGGAATTCTAGAAGACCTTACCACTGAATATGAAAGGAAACATTCAACAGTGTGTTCTGCCAACAGGCTGGGGAAGAAAACCCTGGTTGTCTCTAGGTGCTTCTATAGAAAAGTGGCTTATAGTTTGTTTTAAGTCACTGGGGCTTAAGGAGATAATTCCACCCTATCCCCAACCAGTTCCATAATATCACCCTTAAAGGGGCCCTTAAAACACCTGGGGCTCCTCAGAGTATAATGCACAAACAATGACTTAGAGTAGCAACACTGTGGCCTCAGTTATAGCCCAGACACCTTCCTGAGGTTATAAAAAAATCAACACCCTTTCCTATCCAGAGTTAACTGGTACCTAGAGGTCAAGAGAGTAAAGTGAGCCTTACAACAAAAAATGAAACAAACTTAAACGGCCTGCAGGGCATTCTCTGCCTTTCAACAATGAATCCCTTCATCTTTTAGAGAGGCTGGGATAATGAGAGGAGAGGAAACCCAAGGGGCTCATTGTGAAAACAACTCTCTTCTACCCACTAAGTCCTTTTCAGAGCAGATCGCTTCTATTTAGTACCACACTTTCCAAAGCTATAAAAACCAAGTATAACCAAGTTAAACAAGAACCTACCATTACTTTCTTAATGGGTAGCTCTTTTTATGCCTATGGAAGATTCTATATGATAAAAGAAAGGATAGTGCTAAAAAGTGAATTCTGAGCATTTTTTGCTAAGGTTTTAGAATCTTTATTACTTATAAAAAAATTTTTTTTAAATCATATATTTTTTCTTTTTTTAAAGATTTATTTTGATTTTTGACAGAGAGAGAGAGAGACAGAGAGAAGGGGGAGGGCCCAGAGCAGTCTCCATAGTTGACATTAGTTTTCCATATAGTTTCATTCCATAGGCAGGCACAGGGCTGCGCAGGGCAGGAACTGGGCCCAGAGCCTCCCACATAGGTCCTGGCAAGAACTGAACTGGGGGCACACCCCAGTTCAGCATGTGGGTGTCTGCCTGGCCGGGGCCAGGATTCGATCCTCGGTCCCCGGGGCTTCAAAGGGAGAGCTTAACCCGCTGAGCCATCCCAGCTTTCCCCACCCCCTTTTTTTTTTTTTTTCATCATCATATTCTTATGGGGCACTCAACTGGCATCTTAAAACTACTAGCAAAGGAAGTTCATTTAAAATTAAAAAAAAAAACAAAAAAAAACCCCACAAATAGTATGGAATCATCTCTACAACATTCCTCAGCACAACAGCCTGGCAGCTTCAGATAAATGGATCATGTGTGAGGTGCAGAGGCCTCAGACTTTCAGTCAGAAAGGGAACCCTAGTATGATGGCCTGACAGCTTCCCAGCTGCCCCAGAATATAGGTGACAGGAACAAGCCTTGCCCTTCTAGCATCAGCAGTAGCTAGGCTCAAGCAAGAATGACATTACCTTCATCAGAAGCATGTAGGAGATGAGGTTGTGTAAAAGTGTGGCCAGTAAACGATCTTCATCATCCTCTAGGCGCTTCCGGTCATGTTCTCCCAGGGACAGATACCTAAGCAGGAGACCAAGAACAAGTCAGTCCTCAGGTGGGAGACTACATAATTAACTGGGAAAAGGCTGAATTTACCTTTTCCTAAGGGTTTCCAAAGCCTCATACCTGTCTATCATTTCCTGGGGACCTTGGTCCATACCCATCCCTTCTCTCTCCAACATCACAGCATCTAAGAATGCATCTTCCCAGAACTGCATTTGGTCCCATAAAGTAGAACGCTCTTTGCCTGTACAGAATAGAGTTTTTTAAGGGGCGTATATAGGTATATATGTATTTGCCTATATATAACATATAAAGAATACAGCTGCCAAACCACACTCAGATAAAAGGGAGTCATTACAATCCAAGACAAGGAAACCCAAGGTTCTCCACCCCAGATCTAACATCCTGCCACCAGCCCCAGCTGCCTCCAAGTGAGGCCCAATCCCCCCCGAAGGAGGAGGATGAACACAGCACACGAAGAAGGGTGGTTACTTATAGAAAAGGTCTCCATAGCAGCATCCTCTAACTGGTCCCACATCGATCCTTTGTCCCTTCCTGACAATTTGTGAGCAGGAAGGACCACGGTAGCAAGAAAGGAAAGGAAAGGAAGACAGATAGAGGCTGTTGATTAATATCAAAATCCAGTGTCTTCTAGTTGTCATCTATTGTTTTTTCTAGACCCAGTAAGTTGCCTGCTTCAGATGTAAAAATGCCCTCTAACAGCAGAACTGAGATCAGCAAAAAGCCAAGCTCCTTGTTCACCGCTACCCTCTTCCATAGCTGAGTCCAGCTTTCTACTAGTGCAAGAGTCCTTCCTGGTCTGTTTCTCACCTAGGAGTCCCTCGTAGAGATAGACTCGCTGGCTTACATCTTCAGAAGAGCGTACTGGGCTGCCCACAAACTTCTCCTTTACATTCGGCTTCAAACTGTGGGCTTTGCCCTACAGAGAAGAGGTGATAGGTCAGCCTCCCAAGGTACCAATGAACAGGGACAAAATAAACCAAGCAGTTCACTAAGAGGCTCACACGCCAATCATCATTAGCAACATATGAGTATATACCAGTAGCCCTGCTTTTGCTATTTTGCTGGTCTCAAAGATTTGACCAAAAGTCAGTCTGATAATCTTACTTTGTTACTGCCTCCTAAAACATGCACTTAAGGTTTCATTTTGATTTATATTTACTCTTTGGTTTCTATAAGACATTTTGCTCTTAAAAAAAAAAAAAAAAAAAGGCAAATTCTTTATAGCAGGATGATGCAGTACAACGAATACTGAGTTTGAAGTAAGACTGACCAAGGTTCACAGCCATGCCTCTTACTAACTGTGTGACCTTCGGCACAAAACCTAGCTTCTCTGAGTCTCATTTTCTACCTGAAAAAAAAGGAAGGTTCTACTACCTACCTCATAGAACTATTACAAGAATTGAGTTAGAAAGTACATACAAAGCACTTAATAGTGCCTGGCACATGGTTTGTAATTAATAAATGTTAATTTCCTCTTTCCCATCACCTATTAAAAATATCTGCCCCCATAGAAATATTAGTAACTTCACCTGCCACATCTGCAATATTAAATATTAGACTTTCCATTCATTCAAAAAAGATTTTCAACTGGGTAAGATGTAAGTTTCATGACCATTTTACAAAACATGCAACAGCATACGCATAGAACCAACTCATCAAAGGTTATCAGGCAATACCTAATTAATGTGTCTGAATGCCAGTCTCCTAGTCGACAGTCCAATTCTTTGTTCAATGGACCACACTGACTTAATATAATGTATTTCCTGCTAAAACAGCCTTTTTTGAACCAAACTATTTGGGTAACTGCTCTCAGAAATTCAACCATACAAAGAGCCCTTGCCTACCAGCACAGGACAAGTAATTTGTCACAGGAAGGTGTCAGGAAAGTCAAAACACAGCTGAATGACTTCTTGTAAGACTGCTACCCCATTACATCTATCTTAACCTCCAGAATGGAGGCACACTAGGATTTAAAATAGTCTTATTAAAATGGCCTGTTTAGAATAAGGGAGAGTTAAGGTCCATTAACTTAAATGGTTTTGCTGACTCTAGATTCTATTTTCTAGGATGTCACTTGCTCTACTAGGAACACATATACAGGAGACCATGGGGGTGGGAAAATAAATGTTAAATAATTGATTTCATTTAAATTTCATCTTTTATTCTCCCACCAACTAAAGATAAGGACATATGAGCTCCTGTAGAGAATATGCAGTCTCAACTCTGTCTAATAAAGTGGCAAGCGTATCAGAGCACTTAACACTCCTGCCTAAAGTGGTAGGTATACACTGAAAAGCAGCATGTCTACAGGTAAGGACTAAAAAGAATTAATTTAATTTCAACTATCATTGACTTATTGTGTGACCCAGGGCAAGGTCATCTTTTCCTAAGGCTTTGTTCCCCTCATCAGTCAGAAGAGACTGGTCATCGCAATATCCTGAATTGCAAACTTCTTGAGAGTGCAAATTATGCCTTATTTATTTGTTTCTTTAGTATAGAACCTCACATTTAGTAAATCACTTAATAGGTATTTATTTATGACTGAAAACTTCAAGTAACTGTTAGGAATATGCTAAAATGAAATGCTATTTTAAGGTGCTATGTATATAGAGCAATGACCAGAATAAAACTACACTCATCCATAGAAACAGGCAGATTTGTACTAAATGAGAACTATAATTGCCCTGACATTGCCACAAGGGTATCACTCTATTTTAAACATGGGGTTATTGCTACATAACTGACTGGGTGGAGAGCCTAATTCATCAATGACTGAGAGGGTTCTAAATATCCCAGGTCATGGAATCAAATCTCTTTAAAAAGCCTTCAGAAACATTGTCTTTAAAGCAAAATGCATGAGGATATCCATTCCTTACTTCCTCTTTTCCCTCTAATTGCCTCCTAACTTTTCATTCTTTTCTATCCCCTGCTTCCCATAAAGAATGGTCTCCTTTTGTTAGTAAATAAAGCTTACAAAGATGGCACTGGTGGCAGAGTTGGTCTCAATTTCACTATCAGACAAAGTACCCCGAGAACTCGTCAAGTGGGTGCTTCCCTCGCCACCTGGTCCATCACCTGCGTTGCTGCTCAAGTCACTGTCTGCTCCAAGGGTCTCTCCAGAACTATTACTCACCTGGAAAGGAAAAATGGTAGTAAGGGATATTCCCCAGGGAAGGGTTTCAGAAATGCCAAGCTGTTAAAAGAGCTTTCAGCTGCCATTAAAAAGTACCACATTTCAAGGGTGTGCCATACAGTCCCTGGAAATACCTTCTTTACAAGATGAGGAGAAGCCCTCGGTTAAATCTCAGGGTCTGATCCTGTGTACAAAGACCTATGACAGGTACACATCTCCACAATGAGAACCAAGGTGACCTGAGACTGAGCACAGCCTCCAAAGGAGAAAGCAGCCCCCTCTTCCAAAGGAGGACCCACACCCCACCCACCAAGAGGCCAGTGTGGTGTTCCCCTACCACGGTGCTAACTTCAGAATCCTGACTTGAGCTTCGGATCAGAACAGGTGGACTCACACCAATGGCAGGGTCTGGATCAGTCCTCTGAAACAAGACCCAGGGACACAGACACATTAGCAGAGGTGCCAAATCTACTCTGTTTCCCTAAGAAATACTGTATCTCCTTCCTTCTCCCCATCCCCATCCTTCTATTATTATCCTGAGACAGGTCATGAGAAATTCATTTTTTTCCTGAATATAAAATATATATGACTTACATAATAATAAAAATAATAAACACGGGGAAGCCGGGATGGCTCAGTGGGTAAAGTGCTCACTTTGCAGCGCCAGGGACTGAGGATCGAATCCCGACCCTGGTCCGTGCGGAACCATATGCTGAACTGGGAGCTCCCCAGTTCAGTTCTGTCTGTCTCTGTCTCTGTCTCTCTCTCTCTGTCAAAAATTAATAAAATAAATAAACTTAAAAAAAAATTCTTTAAAAAAAAAAATAATAATAATAAACACTAAAAATACATGCTCACTATAGAAAATGCAAAAAAGAATAAGGAAATAAAAATAAGCCATAAACTCACCATCTACATTAATCACTGTTAAGTCTTTAGTATATTAATTTCCTTTCAGTCTTTTCTATACACACTTTAAAAATAAAATTGGAAACAAACCATATATAGCTTTGTCAATATTTTCCCATGTCACTAAAGTTCTAAAAATATAATTGTTAATGAATACTAATATTGTATTACATGGAGATATATTTAGTTCATCATTACCCAAATATTGGATATTTACGTTGTTTCAAGGTTTCTTGTTTTGTTTTTTAACTTAAAAAAAAAAGCACATTTTGAGATAGTGCATTTAATGCTCGCAATTCTCAACAAGGTTGTCACAAACCTGGGAACCAGATGTCAGGCTCACACCACTATCTGCGCTGATCTGGGACTTTTTCTCCTCTGTCTCACCAAGGTCAAAGACGGGTTTGATTACTTCGGGCCCTGAGTAGGGGAAGATGTCTGTTACCCAGGACACAAGGCTAAGGACACAGTAAGGTGGCAGCACAGCCTGGTCCCAGACCTGCTCAGCAAGTCCCAGTCACCTTTCAAGGGGCTGCCCCACCCCCCGCCCCACTGGACGAAGCAGTCCCCAGAAGCCTTAAAAACCAAGTATGAAAAAATTAGACCTGCTCTCAAGGGGTTGAACAGCCATCTTCTCAACCTGAGAGAATTCTGAGCACATCATCCTAAAACACAAAAGCTCCACAAACAAATGTCTACACCACACTCCACTGCACTCAGAGTTGGAGCTTTATTAGAGCCTGAATCTAGTATTCAAGGGTCCCCAAGTCACTTAGTACTTCCCAAACAAAGGATAGGCCCAACAAGATAAAAAAATACCAGCTGTGTGCATGGATACTGCTTACCCCCAACCCTACCACTTCCACATCTGAGATAAAAAAATACCCCCATTTTCCCCACCCACCCACAATGGTATGGCAGAAGGACAGAATGACAGAAAGCAAGAAAGCGTGCCTAGGCAAGCCACCAGAGAAAGTGGGGAAGCTACAGACTCAACATGGAGGGACAGCAACCATCTCTGCCAACTGTGCCCATAGGCCTTCTCATGGGTGAGGGAGCTATCAGCCAATGAGGGACACGGAAAAAGGCAAATGTTCTCCCCACCAACTGTGAAGCAATAGAGAACAAAGCTCTAAGAGGTTTTACTCAGTGGATGCCTTGATTATAGCCTGATTGCTATGGGGGGAGGGAAGAGCCTACAAGCCACATACCACCTACCTGTTTTCATTCCAAATACCCCCTAGAGCAAATTTGGGGTGGGGCTAACAAAGGGAGCTTGTCCCAACTGGGCCTGGGGAGTTGGCAGGTATGGGAGACTTGGGAACAGGAAGGGGCATATTTGTTCCTTACTCTGTTTTTCCATAGCTTTTTGCTTTTTCACTTCCTGGTGCTTGTTCCACAATTCTACCCCAGATGCATTGTAAGCAGGAGAGAAAGACAGAGAGAGTCAGGCTGGTCAGACAGACTAAATGGAAATGCACCCACCCAAGTTGATTCAGTCTCAAGCATAAGATTACAAATCAAGAGATAAAAAGAGATCTTCACTTGGGGAAGGAGGGTGAGAAAACGAGATCTAATGCCTTCACCTCAGCTCATGAACTAAAGACTCCAAATTCCTAACCCTAACCTCACTATGTCAGTAAAAACCCTGCAGAATGTCACGGCTCAAAGAGCCTTTAATCAAGGTCCTTTTGGCAGGAGGAAACTGACACTCAAGAGGCTGGAGTACTTGTTCAAGATCAGGTAACTTGGGATCAGTTTAAACTTCAAGCATACCACACTCTCTCTGCCAAATGAGCTGGGCTACAACAATTTTTAAAGATTCCAGATAAGCACAGATGATCATTTCAAGCAGCCAAAGGGTTTCAGACACATGAGCACAGATCTGTTTGATTCGCTAGATTGGACAGAGGCCACTCATGCAGGCAGTTGGCATTCTTCCTTTTTGCTACCAAAAAAAAAACCAACTCACTCAGAATCAGTGCTTGTCCTAACAAAAGACCTGTTCTTAGCTAGTCATCTGGAAATCTAGTAGAAGTAACAGAGAACATTAAACGGACAACAGCCTCTCAGTAGGGGTAAAGAAGAGAGAACAGTGATCATAGCAATTCTTTTCCTGGAAGAAGGTAAGAATCCACTTAATCCAATACCCTCCTTTTCCAGATGAGACAGAGATCCTGACAGGGGAAGTGATTTGCCCAAAGCTGCATTCCTAGTTGGAGGCAGGTTAGTACTTTTTCTAGAACATCATATCACGCAGGATAAAGGCAGGGTTGAGTGCCTCTAGGACAGTATTTTGCTGGCTAGAGAAGTGTAGCTCCCCTAAAAGGAAACTGGTTCCTCATATCTCTTAAGGGGGAATAAGGCAACCACTAATGGTTGTGGCTAATGGTTGTGGCAAAGCGGCATCAGTTGCCCAGGGACCTAACAACCAGAAAAAGAAAGACACAACCCAGATGACTCAAGGTCAAGTAGGGAGTGAGTCAGAGGTGACACTTAAGAGAGCTCACTCAGCTCTGCCTTAGTGGGAATGGAGAAACACTAAATGTAAATAAGCTCTTAATCTATCTCCATAGTTGCACATCATTGGTTTTCTACATAGTTTCATTACACAGGTGGGCAGGGGGCTGCACAGGGCAGGAACCGGGCCGGGGGCCTCCCACATGGAGCTCTCCTAGGTGAGAACCAAACTAAGGGCACACCCCAGTTCAGCATATGGATCAGCAAGGGCTAGGGCTGGGATTTGATCCTCAGACCCCGGGGCTGTTAAGACGAGTGCTCAACACATTAAACCATCCTGGCATCCCTGAACACTGGCTTTAAAGACCCAGATGACCATAATTTTATAGCCCAAAAATGCATGTATAAAGTTATCACTTCCAGGAGATCATGTGGACTGTCCACTACCTGAAGAAATCCAGATGTAAATAAAAAGAGGGACAAGGAGTCCAGCTCCAACTCCCTGCACTGAGCCTCACTGGGCCCTCTAAGTAAAAGTTCCATGTTAAGATATAGCTGGGGGTGGCGGCTGTAAATGAAGCATAGGGCAAAAGAAGTATACAGAAGTATCATTTGAAATGTACACAGATCTATCTCCCTTTTCTAGAAAGCAAAGCATGGGAAAGAGAAAAGCAGGATTCTGGATGAATTGAAAGGAGGGCGGGATATTTAAGAAGCCAGAACCCCGTTACCACTCCAAACACAGAGATACATACCAACAGATGCTACAAAATTCTCTTCCTTTAAACTTCGGGTGTCCAGTTCCTTAGGACCCTTTCCTGTAGCACTTGGTGCCCGAGGTCCCAGCTGGGGAACTCTCAGCTGTGCCATAGCCTTTGGGTCCCCCCGCCCAGTCAGGCCAAGATCCTTGCCAACTGGTGTGTTTATACTTTCTGTTGGACTTCTCTTCCGCTTATCTGGTTCTGAGGAAAAGATTGAATATGGGAAGAGGTCAAAAGAGAGTGAGAATCAAGGTATGGAAATGAGGTGGGAGAAGCAAGGACACAGGAGGATGTAGAATGGAAGAAGTATAAGAAAAACTGAACAAAAAAGAAAAACTGACATCTTACTTTTCATGACAGAAAAATGCCCACTACATATAAATATGCACTAGAAAATAAAACCCCAAAGACTGATGGGAAGTAGCTTAGCACTAGGAAATTTGTTAATGGGACAAGTTCCTTTTTTTCAGAGTCAAGCGGAAGAGCTGTGGACGGCATGCTGCCCAGCTGGTACGACCCTTACCTTTGCTATAGTAGTGGGTCTGAGCAATCTCCAGAAGCCCAAAGATGCTGGCCATGCCACCCAGACCAGCATGGGCATAGGACTGCTCCAGACTGAGCACTGTGCACTTGAGCAGGTCTAACATTCCCTTGTACACCTTTCGATTGATCTCCTGCAATAACAACCCAGGGCTAGAGTTGGCAAAATTGACTTTCATGTCCATGTCCCTCTTCCCCAGTGATTCCAACTCCCAACCCCAAACACTGACCACATCTGGAATGATGTCCTGCCGGGCATCATCCTCCGACTGCACTGCACGGTTCAGTTTGCTCAGGACAAAGACTCGCAGCTGCTCGCTCTCCAGAAGCCGCCGCACCTTTTTCATGTTGAGCCAGCCAACCCCCTGGCCGTCCAGCACACTGTGTACCACATCCTTCAGAAACTGCTGGTTCTCACTGTGGGTTCCACATACCACTTCTGTGGTCATTAGCTCCTTTGCAGAGCATCCACCTCTCACCAGACTCGATGTCTGCTTCCAGCAGCAAGACACAAAGCCACGTCTCCAAATGTCCAAGCCCACTGCATGCCCCAGCTCTCCAGGCAGCCTGGTTGCCCAAGTACCCACCACTGCTCTCTCATTCAACTCAACACCATGAGCTATTACTGTTGCATGGGGATCGAGTCAGAATGGCAAGCACTGGGGCAAGGACTGATTTCAACTACCCAACTGAACTTCTCTCTCACACTTGAGCACCCCTAAAGTTTGGTATCACTATCTCTATCTAATAACTTTTAAAACAGCCCTGCTATTTATTACCTAGAATTGCTGGATCGACCCTGAGGTGATGGAGGCTCCCTCTTCACTGTTGGGCTGTGTTTAATGACAGAAGACTTCTGGTCCACTAAGGCCCTCCTGTTTCCTATAGCCAGGAAGGCAAGAACGAGAAACATCACCATTGTAGCCAGTAGCTAGTGTCAGTACAGCCCTGGGTAGCTGTATTCCACACCCATTTCCCAGAAGGGCTGAGTGAGGGTGGCACCAGGGCATCACACATAGGTAGAAACCAGCCATGGCAATGTGGAAGGAGTGGGGATGGAGACTCAAGCCATTCCACATGCACCAGCAGCACGCCGCATGCGCAAGCATGGGCGTCACGGGGGATGGGACAAGGAGGTCACTCATGGGATGCTGCTTGCTCCATGAGGAGGATGGCCTTCAGCAGGCACAGAAGATGCTAGAAACAAAAAGATCATGCACAGCTCACGGGCAAGACCCACCTTCACCACTCCCAGGGCCGGCTTCAGTAACAATCTCCATTAGAGTATTTAGCCCAAATACTGGGACACACAAAATATACAATTAGTAGGTGCACCATGTTACCATAACCCTGGTACCCCTCAATGGAGCTGTAAATCAGATAATCTGAGCATTCTCCCAAAGCTTAGTGCATACAACATTGGTTCTTAGATACCTCAGAGCTGGAAGCCAAGGACTAGGAGACAACAAAGGACCAACTCTAAGACTGTGGCCTCTCAAAGTCAAGAGGCAGGGTAAGGACACAAGGAGCCTTCAGGTACTAAACAGGCGCATGCAAGAAAGAGGGACCACTGTTTTTCATGAAACATCTAGCACAGAGGTCCAGAGGGCCTGCAGGTATGCAGAAGGAAGAGACCCATCTTGCAGATGCTATCATGGAAGTGGGTGGAGGTGTGAGGATGGGAGGTGGGTGGGAGTGACAAGTGCAGCAAATGAAGTGAAGCATCAGCATGCAATGAAAGCATTTCAATTGTTCTCCTCTTCAACTGTATCAAATGGAAGCCAGTGACACTGACATCTTTCCATCCCTAACCTACTATGTCATATGCGGATTCCCTCTACAGTGCTCGGCAGTACCCTACACCACTAACTATGATGTCCTTTTGCCCATCTATCCTATGTTCTCATCCCACCACCCAAAGAACATTCCTTAGATTCCTGGCAGTTTTAATCACTGGGAAGAGAGGTCAGTGAAAAAATGCATGGAGCTGCTTCTCACTGTGCTTTCTATTGTGATTGAGTATTTCAGCACAATATCCAGAGGAAGTAAACAAAAGTCAGAAGAAATTCACAAGAGCCCCTCAAACTTTCAGATCACTAATGAAAATCAAATAAGGTCTCAGCTGTTCCTAGAAGCCAATCAATGTCACCTGGCTAACTCATAGGCCCTAAGTTGAAATGAAGCCAAAGGGGCTTCTTGACGCTCAACACTGCCAGGCTCTTCACAACCATCTCTAGCAAGCCTAGTCTTTGGGACAGAATTTGTCCTAAGTTCATGCAGGAGGAACCTGGTAGGTAACTGGTGGCACCAGATGATCCTTATGTTAATTACGTACCTCCCAGAAAGCTCCCTCTGGAAGCAGCAGTGATCCCACAGCTGCCATTATCCTAAATATGACAAGGCCTTCTCTTTAGCAACAAAGACAGTTTCCATCTGAAATCCAGCAGAAGCCCTTGATGTGCAGTGATAGCCATGAGAAGCGAGATGAGAGGGAACAGCTAGATCAAACGATTCCTCATACACAGGGCTCCTGACAAACACCCATAGATCTGAAAGATTTCTCAGAGAATCTTGGCTTGGCAAAAGAAGGGCTATACTTACCTTTCAAACTGGGGAAGGGCGTGGCTTTCTCCCGAGCACCTTTGGTGGGAAGTGTAAGATTTGAAAGACTGAAGCTTGTACTGTGGTTCCGATATAGGCTGCCTATCAAGGGGAGGGTATGAGAGCAATGAGTTAGGAGGATAAACAATTAAAACATTATACTCTGATGACTATATTATCATCTTCACCTTCCTCCTTTTCAAACAATTCCAGTGCCCTCTGCTCTTAGAAAAGACCAAGTCTAACTTAGGGCAAACAAAAGGGCCACTGCAAAGATTGCTCAAAATCCAGTAACAACTTTTTCTGACTACCTCCCACAATAACATCCGAGTCTCTCATCTACTGCTAATCTGGCATGCAAGCAGCAGTTAATGCACTTCTGGTTTAAGGCTGGTGCAAGGCTGGTGCTGTCCCTCCCCAGCTTCTGAAAAAGCTCACAATCACAATGATCTCCTAGCTTGGTTTTCTCTGATCCCTAGTCTGTCTTCAGTTTTTAACTGATTACCACCCCTCAATTCTGAAAATATTCCCTATGCACAAAACATCCACCTCATATAGATTTCAAAGGATGTTCATGAGAAAGTCCTTCACCAGACAAAGATATTTAGATATATACCCAAATCAAATTTGACCAAAATATGTCTATAAATATGTGTTCAAGTGTATGATTTTTAAAAAATTTAGTCTTTGGGGGAAGCCGGGATGGCTCAGTGGGTTAGGCGCTCACTTTGCAGCGCCAGGGACCGAGGATCGAATCCCGGCCCCGGCCCGTGTGGAACCATATGCTGAACTGGGAGCTCCCCCAGTTCAGTTCTCTCTCTGTCTCTGTATCTCTCCCTCTCTCTCTCCTCTGTCTAAATAAATAAATAAATAAATAAAATATATTAAAGATTAAAAAAAAAAAGAACTCTAAAAAAAAAATAAAAAATTTACTTTTTGGTTTTTGACAGAGACAGAGAGAGACAAAGACACAGAGAGACAAAGAGAAGGGGAGGGCCCAGAGCAGTCTCAATAGCTGTACATCATCAGTTTTCAACATGATTTCATTCCACACAAGTGGGCAGGGGCCACGCAGGGTGGGAACTGGGCTGGGGACCTCCCGCATGGGAGGTACGCCCCCTCGAGCCAGGGGCTGAACAGGGAGTGGGGGCGGAGGTCAAGAACTGAATTGGGGGCCTCCCGGATAGGAAGCGCACTCCAGTTCAGCCTACGGATCCACATGGGCCAGGGCCGGGATTCGATCCTCAGTCCCCAAGGCTACAAAGCGAGTGCTTAACCCGCTGAGCCATCCTGGCTTCCCCTAAGTGTATGATTTTTAATAATGATTACTTTTCAATTGACCAGCTGTCTTACCTGAAATAGATTGATTAATCTATCCCTGTTTTTTATTGACAACCCCCGCCCCCAAAATACCTTATTCAGTATCACCCAAACAACCTAAATGGGGCTTAGTAATGCTAGCCCTAGATCTGATGTTCTAAGCGGCATCTGCCGTGGGCAGGCCCTCCTGGAGAGAAAGTAGGACAGAAGCATGAAAAAGCTGAAAGTACTTACTGGCAAAAGACATGATGCCCCCGAAGCCCTCGGTGCTGTTGTTGGAGACAGTGGAGGTGGGAGAGCTCGCTCGAGAGTCGGACTCTGCGTCTGAGTCACTTGCCAATTTCAAGCTGTTGGGCCGCAGCAGCTTTTGAGCCCTTGAATTCACAGTGGCACCTATGAGCCCCCGGCAGGGGCACCTAAACTTGGGCTTGTGAGCCTGACACTACACTGCAGTCACCACTCCCTTCCTACAATTCCTAAATGCCTAGGTCAAAGCACAACCCTATGGGGATGGCAGGACCACGAGAGCATTTAGACTTCTCAGACTTTCTGATTACCCCCCCTCAGTGTCCACTGGAGTGAGGTCCTTCAGTCACCCATCTAGAAGGAATCCCCAGGCTCTCACCTATTGCCACTGACATGTTGGCTGAATCGGGGAGTGTAACTTTCCCCCTGCTCATCATCATCTTCCTCATGGGAAAAACCATATTGGGGTTCGAAGTTTGGATTGTCATAGGTTCGCTGACGCGCTGACCCCTCTCCAACTTCTGTCTGACGCTGGTCCACGTTCGATTTGCCAATGCTGGGAGGCATGGTAGGAAGAGGCTTGGAGATGCCTACTGCTGCCTTAACATCCATCTCCATTGAGTCAACAGGTTCCTAAAGGCCATATTAAATAAAAAGTAGTCACCTGGTGCCCAGTGATGCCTTCCCACAATCAGTTTAGCAGAGCCAAGCCAGGCCTATCACACTCCTATCCTAAGGAATGTGTGGAAAGAGGTCTCTGACCATCCCCATTCTTGGCCCTCACAAACTAGGCAAGGAGGATTTTAGCTATCCCTGAATAAAGCCCAATGACCTCCTTCTGGGGTCAAAACTGTATCTCATAAGCTCTAAGCTATCGGACCTATAGAGAGGAAAACAGGAAGATTGTGAACAAAAAAGCAAATTAAATTAATGGCTTCATCCTAGCTTCCCTAACAGAAGGGAGGCCCACATTCCAGCAGTTCTCACTTATCTACCCCACCAAGTCCTCACGTACAGAACTGGCTCCGTGGATAATGGTGTTGGGGCTACTGCTGGCGGTGGTGCTGGAGCTAGAGCGCAGCGGGGGGTTTTCCTGAGAGTTCTCGCTGTCTGGGCCAGGCTCCTCTGCTTCCTTCTGGTTCTGTAGCTCGTCAATCTGCACCTCACTGGCATCCCCCAGTGCCGCATGTGTTGGAGGACCCACATCTGCCAAAACCCAAGAGTGGCAGGTACAGATCATACCACCCCAGGACCCCAAACCCTGCACAGAGCTGGCCAATTTCCTCAAGTACACTTACTAGGAGTGTCACCATTGATGTCGCATTTCATCATTTCACTGACAAAGTCACCGAGGGAGGAGTAAGAAGAGCTTGAGTCATCATACTCCATACTGTCACTGCCACTGCAAAGTCAAGAGCACACGAATATAAATAAAATATAAGGAAGGGGCAGGGAAAAGAGTCAACCATTAGCATTAGGGAAAATAAAAAGATCACCTCAAGGCCAGGGAACAATATAAAAAAGGAAGCTAACAGAAAACTGTCAACCAAAGTATAACCCAAGGTTTCAAGTGCCAATGTCTAACTCCTAGGAGATTTTGTCATTGTGCTAGTGCCTCTTTACCTTAAAAAAACTGTTTTGCTGCCACAAGGAACTGCTCACCTGTCATCAGTAGGGTCAGAATCAGAGTCACGCTCTGGGGGCAAGCTCAGTGCCTCAGCCAGCTGGGAATTGCTGTCATAGACACGGTAGTGAATGGGCTGCAGTTGATGGGCATACCATTTTGGCTTGTCACCAATCAGGGCCGGATCAAACATGTCTACCCACAGAGGGAAAACAAACAGTTAGCAACAAGCAGGGAAAAGCAAGCAAAACACAAAAGAAAGGTAGAAAAATGTCTAAAGTAAAATAGGAATGGAGGGGGCAGGCCAAAGATGAGAAAGGGAAAAAGTAAAGGGAAGAGCCATCAGGAGGCTGAAGGCCAAAGGTGGAACAGAGTAGAAGGCAGGGGGACTCACTATTGTGAATTCGCTGAAAGGCATAATTGGTGGGGTTAAGGATCCATTCTCCAAAGTACTCCACAGCCTGAGTTCTGGCCAATTTCTCAGCAAAAAGAGTCTGCCGGGGACGTGAGGCTAGAAAGGAGCCAGCTTGAAAAGCTACCACAGGCCGAGGGAAGAGGCGCAGGGTTCTTGTGTGCATCTGAAGGCCCTGTAGCACGTTGGGGGAGTTGAAGAAACGGACCATGGCCACTCTGGGGAGAAAGGGAGACGATATCATCCAAGTCCCATACCCTGCAGAGTGAGGATTTCTATGATCCAGGGTCTCAGGCCACCTCCCATGGCCATTAGTCAACAAGCTTCCAACATGAAGAAGAGAGATAGCTTACAGAATCATCAGTCTCCTTCTTCACTCAAGGCCTAAAACTATTTTTTCTCTTTGCTTTTACTAAGGTGGCAAATATAACCCAATATTACACATATTTTCTATATAGAGAGACTTTGGCTCAGGGAAACAGTCTTCCCCAAGGTCACTGTGTAAGCAGAGACCAGTGTAAGGGCTCATGACTGTCTGGTCTGCTTTGTTGTACCTGGTTGCAACATCCACAGAATCCACATCATTGCCATAGATGAGAGGGTTGAATTCAGTGGAAGGTGTAGACTGCAGATCATTAGAAGGCTTTCCCAAGAGAAGGGGGATCTCCTGGCCCTCATGGAATTTCTCCAGATTGAGGATTGGCTGTGTGTTGAGACTCATGCTGGCGAGGGCCTGTGAAACAAGAAATCCCTCGTTGAGGGTAGAATCCTGGGCAGCTAGCCAATCTCATCTCCAAGGAAAAAAACCTTCTTTTGGAAATAAGAATCCATATATTTTAATCTGATCAAATCTGAAGTCTAGAGTAATAGTTTTCAAATTTATTTTAGCCATGAAATCTTGGTTTTCAATTGAAATCTATGTGGAAATATAAACAACTGAAACTTGAGCATCTCTGAAGGACATGGGAACACAGAGCCTCACACGCTCAGTGCCCAACCTAAATCAGCCCCTATGAGACTCCATGGGACAGTTTGAAAAACTCCAGTGAGCTGCTTCTTTTTCTTTTCAATTAAACAAACATTTGTTTCATACAAACTATAACCTAAAATGCATTGGAAGTGATATTATTATTATTTTTTTAATTGTTAAATTTATTGGGGTGACATTGGTTGGTAACAATTAGATAGTTTTCAGGTGTACAAATCTACATGACCTCACCTATGTATTGCATTATGTGCTCTCCAGTGAGCTTCTTAAATATTAATGAGCATAGGACATCACCTGGGAATGTTGTTAGAATGCAGATTCTGATGCAATAGGTCTGGGGTGATTCTGCACTTTTACTCAGCCCAGGTAATGCCTGTGCTGCTGGTCCATGGACCAACTTTGAGTAGCAGGGGTAAGAATACAAGATCCATGAGCCCAAGGATCTTAACTGCTATAAACATTTAAAGCATAATTCCATATATCAACCTCCCCATCTCATTAGTCATACTACAGCAATTATCAAGAATGAAAAGAAAACACAGCAAAGGCAGACAGACAGCTAAAGAACTTTCTAAACTTACAGCTCTCACCAGACGGGAGTAACAAGATACCGTATTACATCAGCAGCGGTGGAATGAGAGTGAGAGGGATGATACAAAATGACCCATTTAAACCCAAGCTGATATCATCTAGATAAGCAACTCAGACAACAAAAAGACAGATTTCTGAAGACCCTTAAAATGAGAAAAGGGACTGCTAAAAAGAAAGCTACCTATTGGTGGTCTTACATAACACATAATACACAGGGCAAAGGAATGGGGCCTGTCACATTTTACCTGCAGGTACTGTGTTCGGCATGCAAAAAAAGAAAATCAATCAAGGAAAAATGCAGTTAAGGGATTACGCAAAGAAGGGAATTTTTGAAGAAAGGACTCTATAGGGATCTAGGGATCCATTCAAGAGGAAAGCATAAGAAGCCAGATTGTCCTCACTCCCTTCTCATTAAACTGAGAAAAAAATTCAAGGCCATAAAGAATGGCAGATGTGATGAGAAACAGAAAGTGAAGGGTTGTTTTATTCAGCATTATAAGCATTAGGGGGTGGAAGGGCATATGATGAATTAGAAGAAATATGAAAAGCCCTTTTTGAGACTCACCCTGCCACCCAGAAATGGGATACACCTCCTAATACCACCCAAAGTGAAGAATATCTATACTTACAGTCTGAAAGGATATAGCTATTTGCCTACAACAGTCCTTACAGTAGTTATTGCTCCCTTTCCTTTTCTTCATTCTTCACCTACCTGTTTTAAGTGTTTTTTCAACTCTAATGATTCTGGTTCTGGCAAGACAGGTAGCACTTCTGCATTGGTAGGGGCAATCACCTGCACAAGAGATGAGATAAAAGGAATGACATTAGAATTAATCACTCAGGACTTTCTTTTACATAAGGATATGTAACAAGAATAGGAAATTGTATATACAATATTATCATACATATGTGAATACCTACATCATATACCAACATGATATACATATACACACACGTATATGATATACACACTTGAAAGAAAATATACCTAAATGTTATTGGTGACTATCTCCAGATAAGAGGATTAAGATTTTTATTTACTTCTTTATGCTTATTTGTATTTTCTAAAGTTTTTACAATGAACACAGGTAAGGGCTTCCTACTGAAGTTTGTATTCACACTTCAGAATATTAATATACATTTTTAAAAGTATGAACTGAAAGACAGTTTTACTAGAAACTATACCCCAAGAAAACCATTAGATAATCTATGCCATATGTAATGATCCCACAACCACAAGTGTCCTATTGCTTTCAGATGCATAGGAGCACCTAATTCTGACAAAACTAAATCTTGTCATTCTTGAGTCCTAACCAAGGGCCTATTAAAATAATAAAATAAAAGCAGGACTTAAATACAGACATACACACAACAAACATATACTGTATGTATATGCATGTATATATGTATGTATGTGTATGTATATATGTGTGTGTGTGTGTGTACATATATACATATACATATATTGCAATGGCTCACACAATAGAACTCAGGCTCACACAATAGAACTCAGGACTTTCCTGGGAGTAATCTAGGAAGACAGAACACTATCCTATTCTAGACCCTACAATGCCTCAGCCAAGAACCTCACCCTATTGCTGTCCAGATCCACTAGCCATACATCATCAGGCATTTTGAAGTCCAATTTGTAGAGAAAGAAGCTGGCAGGGACCCCAATGATGTATGGGGTTGGAGCCAAGAGCAGCTGTGGAAAGGATAAAGAGGGTAAGAAACAAAACCAAAACCTACTGTGATCACTTATTAAGTTAGGATTTTTCTAGGTAAGGAAACAATCCCTTTTCCAAATCCCTTGAGAATAGATGTGTTTCAAAATTCAGAATTTCTCAGATTTTAGAAAGGTGACAGTACATACTCTGTGTACGCTGTAATATCTGTGGTGGTATAGCCAGTAGCTACACTAACTGTGATTAAATATTAATAGCATAGGTTTTGCCACCAGCTCAGGTCAAGTCAGGTCAGATTTTACACAAAAATAAGGGGTGACAAGGGATTGAGGACCAATACAGATTTACAACTTCTTTGGGCACTGAGCTTTCCTTCTCCTCCAGAGCTGGACAGAGCTGTCTCTCCCAGTGGTGACATAGATAGAAGGCACCTTGAGACTCACCTGCTCGGCTGATGCCATGCAGGTGGGCAGCAGTGGAATAACAGGAAACATGTACTCCAGGGGGTAGATCATCGCCACAAATGCCATCACAGACATGGACAGGGCATTGTAGTCTCGGGACTGCAACACCACCTGTCACAAGCCATACTGTAAGGATCACTTGGCAGCATAAATAAGATTTGTAAGAAAACTCCTTCCAATACTACAATTTAATTCCTGTTTCACCATGCTGACAGCTCCAGCTTAATTTCCAGAGAACTAGGTCAATATACAGTAGACTCTCTGTTAACCACTACTCAAGCAACCAGCACTCTCAGCAACCGGCAAAATAATCGAATACTGCTTTTATCTGATATGGGTGCCAGTTAATTGAGAGTCTACTTACATTTATCCCACATCTACCAATACCAATGGGTGCTGGTTAACTGAGATTCTACTGTAGTTAAAGGTAATTCAACTGAGTGGCAAGCCTCTGAATACATCCCACATGATACCAGTACCTTACTTCAAATCACACCTATTGAGTACCTGCTATATACCCGGCATCATGTTACCTCCTGGAGACAAAAAGATGAAAAAGATGTAGTCACTGCCTCAAAGAGCTCAAGGTCTAGCCTCTGCCATATTTCAAAGCTCCTTCTTTAGAAAGGTATATAAAGCTGGCCCTCTGACCTTGTGCTCTAACAAGATGCAGGTTAGCACCTGAAGACAGGCATCCACACCCAGAAGTTCCAAGGGAAGGTGCAGTGGGAAATCCACCAGGGTGAATCGAGAGGGGTCTGGAAGAGCAAAGGTCAGAGCTTGCTGGAGCTCCTGGGGTAGGACCTCAATGTCTACTCGCTTCTGCCCAGAGACAGGTACTGGGGAGCGCAGCAACCGATAGATCCAGGCCTCAATCTCTCGAAGGTCATGCAGAAGGGCACTTGACTTCTCCTCCACTAGCAATGATCCAGTAAATATGCGCCACATGGTGTCCCTGAGGAGCAGACAGCAGGAAACAGACACATAAGCCCGAGGAGCAAATACCCCACTGCAACCCAAAGTACCACAGAGGGTATAATGATGAGAACAAGAAAAGCCAACCAATTGGGCTCAGACCACAGGGTGGACACAAGGGTGAGCACAAGTGTAAAAATGCACATATGGAAGGACTTATTGTCCTGCCCACCATGAAATATCAAATTCCCCAGCCTCACTCTAAACATAATGATGGCAGGAGGTATAACTCAGCAGCAGTACTTTGCTTAAGGACTAACATAACATGCCTAGATAGGTCTGAAGGATCTCAGGCATTAGGAGAAATTTCCTTTGTCTCTCACAGACCAATTACACCTCATCTCTTAAATGCTCCCCCACTCCTTGAGCATCAGTGCCAAACTGTACCTTACCTTTGTATGCCTCGAGGAAGGCCCAGTTTCTTGCCCAGCAGTCGCTCACTACAGCAGTCCACCAGACGTTTGAGGGTATACAGACACTCTCGGAAGGTGGAGAAGAAGGGGTAGTGGCTAAGCACACACAGGGATGTCAGAGTACTGTTACGGGAACGGCTCCCCACCTTAGCCCGGCGTTTTCCACGAGGAGACTGGTTCACATCAGGGGTGGAGTCAGTGCTGGGGGGCTGCAGGGATGAGACACTCTCAGAGCTCTCAGTGCCAACCTCTTCTGAGGCACAGGTGGCCCGCAGTACTCCCTTCCCACGGGACCCTGCCCCAGCTTCCCCCTTTTCTTTAGGCATTCGCTTCTGAAAGGAGCGGTAGAAGTTAACACAGATGCCATAACGTGTGATTCCAGTGTCCTTGTCAGTGAGAGTGAACACAAAAGAGGTGTCATCCCGCAAGGTCATGCGCCGTTGCCGCACACTCAGACAACCCTCAGGCTGGCAGAAGAACACCACATCTGGAGGCAGGGGAAACTCGGCATGATCCTCTAAAGGGTATCGCCGAAGCAGTTCAGGAGTCTGGGCCACGCTATCACTGCTTGGATGCCTAAGAACACAAAGACAAAATCAGTGGCCTGAAGGAATAAGATGCTCTATCAAGTTTTACCATGGTCAACAAATAAAAGTTCCAAATGCTATTTTGGATAAAGCACCCTAACTGCAAGACCTTGGAAAATGTGGACGCTGCTTGCTCCATTCAACTGGTGGGCTAAATGAGGCACGTAATGTTAGGGAGACACCTATCCTGAAAGGGGAGAAAAACTGCTACAATAAAATGATCACTAACACCTTAAGATAATTAGTGCCTTTCAAGGGGTATTAGCTAATGAATTACCAAAATATCATATGCTGATAGAAAAAGAGCACAATGTACTTTTCCTTTTTACAAAACAAGGAAATTGGGGTATATGGTTAAGATCACAAAGATGCTAGTGAAGTGCAGAATTTTGCTTTGTCTTTGTTCCTCCAGGCCACTACTCTCAACCTGACTGTGTCCTTTTCATTACTGGTATCAATGTTCCCATCAGATTAAAATAATCAGGGAAGAAGGAGATTCACAAATCAACATGGGAAGGGGAATAACTGCAGATTTTATGGCTATCCTGGATGACAAGATAAAAATCAGTCTCTTCTTGGTTACCTGGCGCCTACGATCACTAGATAATCAAGTAACCGAGGACAGAACTTCTTCTTTTGCACCATGGTTCCAATTCATCAGTTCATCTCAGAGAAACTTCAAGGCACTAAGCAAGGAGTCAGCAATCCCAGGAAGAATTCTGATGTGATCTGAAAATCCAACTCTAATAGGAAAAAAAATACTGATAAGATCCACTGCTGTGCCTAAGGGATTCAGCCCTCTCGGCTTCGTCCCAGCCAGACAGGTCAGAAAGTCTTCCATTTTAGGAAAGACAGGAGAACCTGACACTCTTCCCATCCTTCAGCCTAGGCTTGAGCTCACAGAGTCAAATGTCAAGAAGCAGGATAAATAATGGCTCGCCTCTCCATCCTTACAAACCAGTTCATACCCAGCCTTGCCCTGGGGCTCTGTTTCTGAAAACCAGATCCAGTTGGTCTAATCTGGACTCAGTCATTATGGTAACAAAATTTAAGTCACTTTCAGGACTGGTGCAGGGTGCATCAGGATCAAAGCAGACTCTCTAATCAGCACTAACCTGCACTCCTGCCCTAGATGGAAACCTAATTATTATTTTCCAATATTCTGCATTCAGCTGAATGTGAAACCACCACATAGACTGTATAGTAAATTGCACCCAGACAGTAACAACAGCTGGCTACTCTACCCTGCGCGATCTCTAATGAAGAATACCGTATTTCCCGGCGTATAAGACGACCGGGCGTATAAGACGACCTCCTAATTTTACAGTTAAAACGTAGGTTTAGGCCTATATTTGCTGTATAAGACTACCCCCTACTTCCGAGGCCGTAGTCTTATACAGCGAATATAGGCCTAAACCTACGTTTTAACTGTAAAATTAGGGGGTCGTCTTATACGCCCGGTCGTCTTATATGCCGGAAAATAGGTATCTATGTCTCACCTGCTTTATCTACACCACTTTTCTCCCCTTTGCTTTCAGCAGGAAAGGGGCCCAGTGGTGACTGCCACTAGCTCTGCCCTTGGTGCTGAATCATAGTCTTTCTCCACTGTAATACAATACACACAATTGAGGCCTTGTCCTTCTATATCTTATAAAGATTAGGAATTAGGTGTACAAATAACAAGATTTATGCAAGGACAGGGCAGGATGCTCAAGAGGAATTTGTAAACCATAGCCCAAAAATTAGGAAAAGCTTACATGGTCTTAATTATAATTTCTTTCCTGTTGGGTCTCCGTATACTTTCTGTAATAAAATGTTTCGCTCCACTACAAGGCTATTTTCGATGCTTCCAGAGTTCTACGACTGTGCTCTATACATAAAGGCACTAGGACTTTGTTCACTATACACACAGAGAGAGAACCCCATTACATCACATACTCACTCACACACCACTCCCTTCTTTGCTGCTTCGTGCACTCCCATACACACAGACATACACACTTCCTGTATGCTTAAGGTCCTATTTGATTCAGGTAATGAGGAGAAGTTCTTTTCTCTCCCTACTTAGTAATAAAAAAAGACATATTGGCAACACCTCTCAAATCCTCAAAATACTGTTCCCTTCTTTCTCTTGCTCCCAATAGAGGACCTGCAGGTAATAGGATTCAGTTTTGTCTCCATAGCAACTCTGGCTCCCAGTACTATTTATAGCAGAGTCACAGTCCCTCCCCTGCTTGGTGACCACAGTGCTAGCAGCTGCTACTCCAGAGTGGGCCAGGGCCCACAACAATTCACTCTCTTTGGATTTGGAGACACCTCTTCCACTGACAGAACCTGCTAATTATATTATCTTCTCTCCCATCTGTTTTTAGTTTGCACTTAATCCTAATTCTGGAGTTTGATATAGTTCCTTTCCACACAACCAAAACCAAGCTCCCAAGCATGCCATATACTCATTTCTAGGCATGACTGCCACCCAGAAAGTCCTTTGGTTCTCTCCACTGCTAGGGAGCCATGAGCATACCTCAAAAGGTGGGGCGCTGTTACTGAGCTGAACTCAGATCTTCCCAACCAGAATGAGAAGGGGAGGCAAACAGAGAAATGAAATGGGAGATGGGTGAAAGTACAATTCGTTCTATAAAAAATTGTGGAAAATGCCCAGGGATGGGAGCCAAAGTACAGGAAGTCCTCACTTAACATTGTCAATGAAATGATGTATGTTTCATCATTAAATGAAACAATGTATAACAAAAACAATTTTACTATAGGCTAATTGACATAAACAAGAGTTAAGTTCCTACAGGATCTCACCAACATTGTAGCTAAACAACAAGGGACAAAACATTATTTAAGGACCTGTGGTATCTTAAAACAGAACTTACAGGACTAGAGCTCAAGGCTAAGCCTTGAAATCTATATTTACATTGAAAACCAGGAGCCCTTTCCTGCCAAATCTCAAAGAACATACCTGAAGCCTCTTCTACTACTATAATAGGACCCCAGGCCCTCTCCATTGAGAAGCATTTGCTAAAACTCAAGTCATCATCATGCTCTACAGTGCTCATCTCCCTCCAGAGCCACAATGACCCTGAGATCTTGTGAGCACTCTAGCTACTAGCAATCGGATAGATTTTTAGCCACAATTCCTCTTTCATCACTGCCTTTGGTTATTCAAACTGCAGAAATAACCAAGGCTTTTCTTCTCTCTTCCTCCTCACAAATCCTCTAACACCACCTATAAGACTCACTCTGTCTTCATATCCACCCAAGCTCAGACTCTGCCTCCTGCCTCAACCCTATTTACTAACTCTGCAGAGCCCCTGGTTCCTAGCTCCTATATTCCAAAGGCATTAGGCTCAAAATGCATACCTATCTGCGGAAGACCTACATCACCACCCACTCCATCCAGACGAAGATTTAGAACCCACAGACCTGTAAGTTGTCGATTTCTTTTTTTCTTCAGCCTCTAAATGGCCCCGTTAACCAGCCCTTTGAATTCGTCCCTCGTTTTGGGCAGGATGTCACAGTAAAACCACAGCAACCAGAGACTGATATGACATCTCTGCTGACGTGAACGCAAGAGGTTCTCTCACCTCCTCCCCCTCCCCAGGCAGTGACCTTGCAAACACATCACAGTCTGGTCCAGCGTGGGGGAGAACGAAAGCGGTGAGGCAGGCAATAGGCAGAGTTGGGGGAGTGGGGAGGGAGGGAGGAAAAGGAGGAAGAACTGAGTGATGCACAAGGATGGTAGAGAAGCAATTGCAGGAAAAATTAAACGGTGTCCCCACTCCTCTAACGAGCCAATTTTGAAGCACCAAATTAAAAACCACACCAAACCAAAAACGTGGTTGTCCCAACCCTAACCAAAAATAAGACGCATGCACCCGCCCGGGCGCGCGCCAGGTGCCAATCCCGGATCGGCCCCCAGGCTGGACAGCTCTGCCCGCCTCCTCACCTGCTGGACAGTTCTCCTCCCCGGAACTAGTGCTGCCGCCAGTACGTCAAAAATCGAGCCCAGCCGCCTCGAGCGGCGCCCAGGCCCGACCCCGCACCCCGCGGAGGCTCCGAGTACCCCGACTTCTATCCCTGCCCCTTCTCTACGGACCCCCTCAACTCGCTCTCGAGACCGCACGCGCCCTCATGCTCCTTTCGGAGCCTTCTGAGAGACCCCTGCCCCCTGGGGGCCTGTTTCCTCTCAGAACCCGCTTCCTCCTAAGAGCCCCGACCCCAAATGCTCTTCCAGGGCCCCCAGGGGCCCGGACCATCCTACCTGCCGAGCCTCAGGGGGCCCGCCAGGCTTGGCCGGACGCCGCTCCGCACGGGCGCCGCTCCCAGCGCGCGCCAGTTCCGTGTCTGCCTGGGGTGGGCGCGTACCACTCCGACCCGGTGATGCAGGGGAAGCCGAGGGGGCCCGGGGGCCGTACCATTCACCCCCGGGGGGGGGGGACAGGCGGCCCCAAGCCCAGCGCTGAAAGGTGGAGCTGCTCTCGGGGAAGAGGCGGCTACGCACACACCTATACGAGTGGGAGTGGGAACGCGATGGGAGAACGGGGCCAGCCCAGCGCGACTGCGTGCCAAGGGGAAGACCCAAAGGAATGCCTTTTTTTACGTTGCGGAAGCAAATTTTAATTTGACATAGTAATAAAGCTCATTGCAACAAAATGTGGATTGATATGGAAACGACTTCTCAAGATAAACTGCCTCTGAGACTTTTGACTGTCCCCCCCACACCTCACCTTTCTCCCCCTGCACACGGCTTGGAAGTGCCCAGCCTCCTGGGCTGGAAAGCCAGCGGCCCTGGCGGTGGAACCTACCAACTCAGGGGCAGCGGGGAGCTGGAGGCCGGAAGGCGCGGCGCTGTTTATCACCTACACGGGGTGCGCTCCGAGGGGAGGAGCCGGGGGCGGTGCCGCGGTGCCCACTGGGAAATGGAGTCCAGTCCTCTTAAGAGGCCCAACCCGAGGCTGGGCGGCCTCCCCCTGACCTCAGGGGGTTTTTCCTCCTGTCCCACAGGGCTTGGGGGCCAAGAGGAGGGCTCGTTGTGTCCTCTTCTTCAAATGCCAACGTAAAAACCAAGACACTATACATACTTGCACGCGAACACAGGTGCATGGCTGAGGTGCTAGTTCTGAAAATTCAACACCCCCTCCCCCACAGAAAGACAGCACAATCACTCCTGGATCATGAAAGGAGAAGGGGCATCTGAACTTAAGCATTTCATTTACCCTCATGGTGCAGTGAGGCTAGTAAAAAGAGGGCCCCTCTCACAGGCCAAAGCTGGTACCTGTGATTTGTGTCCCTCCCCTGAGTCTGAGAGGCGATCCTAATAAACCACAGTCTTCCCTCTATTGCCATGCCCCCACCATCCAGAAATTGTTTCTCTCATTCGGTATTCGTTTTGGTCTTCCTGTGCAAACAGTGCCAGACTTATCAGTGAGGCTGCCCAGTGGCATTTATGGCCAACCAGCACAGTGACAGTGGAGAAATTCTCTAGGGGCCCTGTGGGGAAAACAGGAAGTGGTGGAGACAGGAGAGGCATGGCTCTGGAGAACCTTGTGCAAAGGGGCCCCAAGGTTCGTCTCTTTGGTCGGGTCAGGGCAGTGGTCAAATGGAGCACACCTTTGGCAGAATCCCCACTGCCCAGCGGTCACAAAACTCACAACCCTTTGACTCTCCTTTAATGCCACCTGAGGATCTCCATTGCCCAGCTCCCGGGAATATGTGCCCTTCTGTCTGTTACACCTGTGGGCAGCCATGGGCCTCAACGAGCCCCAGAAAAAGAAGATGAGGGCAAACAGTAGTCATTCGTGCACATCCCAGATCTCAGAGAGCAGTGGGGGAAGCTTTTTGTCCTGCAGGCGCAGCGCAAACACTTGCTCCGAGTGGACGCTGCTCAGTGTCCGAAGGCTCACCAGCTTCATTAGCATCCGTGGGAACATTAGCCGGTCCTGGGGGAAGGAGACGGACAAGTACAGCTTTTATCTCTCTCCAGGGAAGGGGGCAGGGGTCGGGGAGTTGTGGGAGAGGCAGAGAATTGGCTGCAGGAGATAATCAAAGATAGATTCCTGAAGGAAAAGTAGGTGAGTTAGGGAATAAGAGGAGGAAAAGGGGCACTGCGGGGAGACTCACATGGGGGTGGTGGATGGAGACATAGGCATGCAGGGCCTCCACATATGTGTGTTGCAGCCTCTCTACCTGGAGCTGGTCCTGCACGTTGGGTCGGTCTATAGGTCACAAACGGAGTTGAGGAGCAGGTCTGGCCAGGGTCAATTCCATATCCCAAATCACAACTGAAAACTAGGGATATGCCCCACACAACCTCTCCCATCCCAAAGTAACACATCAAGGGCCACCAGCCCCTGCAATGCCTGCCCTATGGGCCTTCAGTCCTTCTTAGTTCAAGTCTCTTGCTCATTTTCCCTCTTGCCCCTCCTCCGCACCTGCAGAAAAGATGCTGATGGCAATGAGCAAAGCAAACTCAGCATCGTTAAGTTGTAGCTCATTCATGGCTCTGGAGAATTCGAAGATGGGGTTAATGAATTCCACTTGCAGCCCTAGAAAGGAAAAAGGGAGGCTGGGTGTGTTGTACCAGCAGCAGGAACTCCCTCTTCTCCAATTCTGCAAATTAGGGAGCCACTAGGAAGTCAATAAGTCTCCAAGACTGTACTCTGTAACTTTGGGCAAGTTTCTTAAGCTCTCTAAGCTTCAGCTGCGAGATGGGAATCATATCTGAACTTAAAAAACTGTGGTCATGGTTAAATGATAAAGCATATAGAGCACTTAGCACTGTGCCCAGCACATAGGAGATGCTGAATTAAATAATAATTCTGTTATTCTTATTAAAATTCTTGGGGACTTCACCTTATTAGAAATAGAGGTAGGGGAAGCTGGGATGGCTCAGTGGGCTAAGCGCTCACTTTGCAGCCCCGGGGACCGAGGATCGAATCCCAGCCCCGGCCCGTGCAGTCCCACATGCTGAACTGGGGAGTGCCCCCAGTTTGGTTCTCACTGGGGTGAGACCCTGGCCCAGTTCCTGCCTTGTGCAGCCCTGAGACCACCTGTGGAATGAAACTATGTGGAAAAAACGATGATGTGCAACTATGGAGACTGTTCGGGGCCTTCCCCCTTCTCTCTGTCTCTGTATCTTTCTCTCTCTCTCTCTCTCTCTCTGTCAAAAACAATAAAAAATAAATCTTTTTTTAAAAAAAGAAATAGAGACAACTCTTTTTTTACAAAGAAGATTTTTTCACAGGCAATTGACCTTACTTATTTGAATATTAGACATACATTTCATGTTTCACATCCTGGGGGAACTTAGCAATGTGGTGAACTCTGGTGTCAGACTGCTTGAGTTTGAGGCCTGACTCTGCCACTTACTAGGCTGTGTGACCTTGGGTAAGTTATTTAACCTCTCTGGGCATTGATTTTCCCATCTGTAAAATGGAGATAATAGCACTTGCCTCATAATGGGTCCCTAGTATTAATGTGTAGCACATATGGTAACTACTATATAAGAGTTTGCTAAATAAACAATAAATTTTCAAAAATAGAACCAGTCTTCTCGCTGAGTTCAACAAACTGCAAGCTAAAGTCATGACATCTAAAGAACACTTCTCTCATACACACTGTCAAAGTTTCCCCACTGTCCCTGAGGCTTTCTCAGATTTCTTTTAGCAACCATCTGCTAACTTTTCCAATGGAGGCTTCTTGATTAGTCACTTCCTGTACTTTCACCCTGTTTATCGAGTGTGTGTTGATCTATTTACGGACAAGCCCCATTTTATAAAGTATTTGTTGGTGAGGTATTAGGCCTTGACTTATGCTGAACAGTCGATTTGTATAAAGAGGACAAGGAGGTTCTAGAGTTGGATTATGCACCCTGCAAGGGTCTGCTACTGCTCGCTAAATGAACACCTCCAATACCATCCATCCACATCATCACTCATGTAGAGCGGGAAGGAGACCCAGCAAAAGAGGGCCCCTGTTCCTTCTCCTCAAGATCTCACTGACAAATGGAAGGCAAACATGGTATAAAAACTGGCTTATATAAATGAATCTATAAATAGGTACAGACTTGAATAGCACAAGTCCACACGTGCTAAAGGGACACACAGACGTGAGAACTGGGAGGGCTTCAGAGAACAGGGTGTTATGAAGGAGAAGGTCGTGGTTAAGAAGGACTAGGGTAATAATCACTTGGCGAATGGTAGCTTGCTAAGGAAAGGGGCAGGCATGAGCTTTGAAAGCTGGAAAAAGTCATTAAATTGCCCCTGTTTGATGCCCATGCTTTCAGGCAGCACACAGAAGGCAAGAGGTGCCAACACAGCCCTGCCAGGCCCTGTGGTCAAGGGAGCCTTCGTAGAAAGCTCACTGGGCACTGTGTTGGGACAAGAAGCACCTTAGCTTTACGAGCTCTGCCCTGGAGACCAGGACCTGCCAACCCCAGGGACGGAGTCAGCGCATCAGTTATACTGTATAGACCACTTCCTCAGTTGTTAGACTGCTTGGTCTGCTGCCAAGCCTCAGTTCCAGTCCCTCCAAAACACCCTCAGCCTCCCATCCATTCCCAACCCTGCTCCCATAACACAATCACTGTCAGCAATTGACTATGAGGAAAACCAACACTGCTTAGCCTGTTAGCAAGCATCAGATAGAGAAAAGCAATGGGAATGACTTGGAGAAAATACTCCAGGTACAGAATAGAGATAGCAGCATCCACTCTTATCCCATCTGGGCACGTTTGCCACATTTCAGCTTGGGCTCCATGGCTCATCAGCAAGAGCACTTGAAAAAGAGTAGGGGAAAATTAGTTCACATAATCCTTAAAGAGAACACCTGAGAAATATTTGCTTGTTATTGACTACTAAACAGCTCAGCATGGTTGTTTTCAAGCTTTTTTTCCCCAGCTGTAAAATTTTTTTTTGAAGCAAAACATTATGCAGAAGCATGCTATATAATGCAGACTTCAATGGAGCTTCTTATCTGGCTAAAAAAAGAAAGGATGAAGGACATTCTTGTCCCTCTTTGTTTCTCCTCTAAAGTAGGCTGACCAGACGTACCGTTTTAAACAAGACAGAAAACAACAGTATTGTCCTATTTCAAACGGTACATCTGGTCAGCCTACTCTAAGGTAACACCTCCGTGGAACAACCCCCTCAGGTTCCTTGGAGCACAGTTTGAGAACCCCTGGCCTAATACAACAGAGGACAATGCGTATCAGCATTCCAACTTTCTGTCTTGGAAAAACAAGTGATGCCTTCCCTTTACAGCCACTCAACCTTGGGCCTGTGGCTTCGGCTTCACTATGGTCCTTAGGACAAAAAGTGTCTGTCCATCTAACTCAGTCTCAGGGCTCACCTGCTTTGGCAAAGTCTTCCCGGTTATAACTGAAATCCTTGAGGAAGGTGATACTCTCACTCCCAGGGTTGTACCTCCGAGATGTCTCCAGAAGCATCACCTGAACAAGCACCAGACCTCAAACAGGGACACGGCTGGTGTTGGCCCAGGGCACCTTCCAGGGAAGCCCCTCATCCCTGCTTCCCAGTGGATGCGGCTTCCCCTCTGGCTATCGGCCCCTCCCACAGACAATGCCCCTCAGGTTACCCTTTACCCTGGGCCCCGCCAGCCACCTCAATCGCAGAGGTCTTCAGCAGGGCGATCTGGTCCTCCCGGCTGAGCTGCAGGAAGCCGGGCAGCTGTTTGGCAAAGTCAACGATCTCCTGCACGGAGACGATGGCCAGCTCCGTGAAGTGCGCGAAGCGCTGCTGACGGGCCTCCCGGCTCTGCGGGTCTGGTGCCATGGGCCACGGCTACCCAGATGGCACGGAGGGAAAAACCAAACCACGGTGAGTCAGATACAAGGAGCCAGCTGGCACTCTGGGCACAGACGCCTCTCCCCAGGCCCCTCAGCTACCGTGACTCGAAGCCTGTCAGAAAAGGAGCGTCTGTTGCACTGTTGCTGGGCTGCCACCAGCTTCTCAATCATGCCCAGTTGCTCCGGGCTGAGCTGGGGCAGGACTTGGGAAGGTGAGGCTGTCTTCAGGGGCATGGACATGGCCTGAGCCTGTTCCTCCTCTTGCCGCTTCAGTTTCTTCAGGCGGATCTGTTCTTCTGACAGGACACCTAAGGACGGCGCCAGATGTGAGGAAGAAAGAAGGGGAGAAGGGAAGCAAGGATAGGCCGGAGGAGTAGTTCAAGGCTCCAGTAAAGGCAAGGAAGAGATTTAAGTCCGCATTTAGGGACCGGAAGGTCCTGAAGGCTCAGCTGCCTGTCGGCCGTCACCCCCTGGCACCCACATGTTCCCTCATTCCCATCAGCCCCTTCCCCGCCCCTTTCCCATGTGCACTTACACTCCTCCCGCATGCCAGCCTGACGGCATTTGCGAAGGCGACACTCCTGGCACTTGCGGCGCATGTAGGTGTCCATGGGGCAGTGGCCCCCGCTGTGGCAGATGTAGCGCGCCCCTTTGATGACACTGCGGCGGAAGAATCCCTTGCAGCCCTCACAGCTCAGCACGTTGTAGTGGAAGCCAGAGGCCTTGTCCCCACACACACTGCACAGCTCATTGCCCAGCATTTTGGGGGCTGGCCCCTTTTTCCGCTTTTGTGGACGGAGCTCTGGATACAGGGAAGTGCCTTAGGTCCTTCTTCAAGGAACAAGCTTGGTGCCCAGTTGGCCACTGCCCTGAGCACTCAGTGACCTTTCTGCCCTTTTCATATGTCATCTAGACTCTCTATTATAAAAAAGTAGCTCTCACACACCAAGTGCCATTCATTTATGTCCCAGGTACTGCCTGAGCCCTTTATATAGTTAATACATCGATCCTGACAACAACCGTAAGAGACAGGTACTATAGTTATTTCCCTTTTATGAATAAGGAAAATGAGGCTCAGAAAGGCCCTAAGGTAGAGACAAAGTTCACACTCGGATCATTCAGGTCTGCTTGACACCAAAAGCCTTGGGACCTAACCGTGATCTTATAAGATAAAAAGCCCCAAGGTGCCCCTACCAGATCCAGGGAGCCCCTACCACCTCCAAATCCAGCAGCTCCTCACCTGTGGACTCGGGAGGGGCCTCTATCCCAGGGAGCAGGACTGTGGGCTCTGCGGCCTCCAGTCCCATCCCCGAAGTGCCCCCAGCTGGTTGGGACAGGCTGGCTTCTTCCCTGAGGGTGCAGGTGCTGCCTCCCAGCACCTGGCCACTTACATCTTGTGTCTCTGCTTCCCACAGCTCCACTACAGGGTCTGAGACAGGAAGGAGAGGCACAAGGGGGTCTCAGGTCATCCCCCTCCACCTCTCCAGGTCCTGGCTAGGAAATTGCAAACTTATCTCCACCCATAGAGGGCAGCAAAACATCAGCTCAGGAGGACCTGAGGGTGTGTGGGGGGTGGGGGTGGGGGGAGGTCGTGTGGGCTCTAGGGCTCGTGGGTTGGAGTCCCTTGCACCTCAGTACCTGAAATGGGGTGTCAAACTTTGTTTCCTTGGGGCCTGACATGCACCTATTTCAGAGATCAGACAGAACTCTTCAAAGCCAGAGCTGGGCAAGCACTGGACATGCCAACTCCTCCCAGCAGCAAACCTGATTGAGAAGGATCTGTGGGTGCCTGCCCCCAAGGGCCAGGCTCCAGAACCAGGGCAGAGGTATTCTGGGCTGAAGGAGGCAAGGGCAGAAGGCAGGTAGTAAAGAAGGCTGATTCCTGTGGGAGGCAAGGAGCTGGGCCTGGTTCCGGGGAGAGGGTTGGAGTGAAGCATCTTACCAGGAGAAACGTCAGGCACCGGGGCCTCCAGCCACAAGGACATCTCTTCCTGGAGCCCTGTACATTACCAAGGAAGTGTCCTGCAGGAACAAGCCAGGTTACACTCTTCCAGAACTGGGCCCCTTCTTTACCAATACTAACATATCAGCTAACATGTACTTGACATATGCATATATACATTTTTCTGTATGTATGTATGCGTTTGTTTATATGTGTGTGTGTATTAGCCTCTGCTAAGGTTTTACATGCCTTTCTCACAGTATCCCTGTGAGGTCAGGACTATTCTTATGCCCACTTTACAGATAAGAAAACTGAGGTTCAAAGGGATTAAGTAAACTGCCTATGGCCACAGTGTTAGGCAGTGTGACCAAGACTCCAAGTCCGGTCTCTCTCTCTGACTTCTCAGCCACGATGCCACCTTTTCCTCCCTGGGCCTATCTCCAGGCCAATCTCCAGGCCATCGGGGAACACTGAGCACATCTGCCCCGGTTCTGTCCGAGCCTCTTCTCCCTCACTCCAGCAGTGGGGACAGCCCAGGGCATGGGATTGAGGTTCACGCCACCCAGTAAAACATGCTGCTTGTTAGACAACTCACTCCTGCTGCCTCCGGGGAGCCCAACACAAAACTGTTGCCTCCAAGAGTTCCCCCAGTTCGTATAGGACCTCTTCCCTCACAGTCCCTCAGGAGTTCATCTGAAACCTCAATAGAATCCTGTCGCTGCCCAAGCTTCCATCACCATCATCATCTCTCACTTCTCCCCAGAGACCCCATTCTAAGATCCATAGGAGCACCCCCATCCCCACACACCACACACACACACACACACACACACACAACCCCAGGCCAGTGCTGAGGAGCAGACCCACCGGTGCCCAGGCCACCAGACTTCCTGGCTGGGGCAGTCTCTGGAGCCCCCTTGCTGAGAGAGGAGGATGGTGCAGTCCCTTGTCCAGTGGCCTCAGTGGGTAGCTGAAGAGCCGGAGCTGAGCAAGAGGGGCCGGGAGCCCCAGGGAACTAATATGGGGAAGGCTTAGGGGAGGGACTGCCAAGGGGTCGAACTGCTGCTCCTTCCTGCCAGGCAGAATGGAGCCGACAGACCGGAGCCCTGGCCTCCTCACCGGCCCGCCCACGGGGCAGCTTCCCCACCACACTGACTCCTCCCCAGCCAGCTACCCCCTCAGCCCAGCGTCACTCCTGCCCCCCTACCCACTGCCACGATAGTGGCATTTCCCTGCAGACTGGCCCAGTTCCACATCTCTTCCCTTCCTCTCCTCACCCCAGCTGCTCTTAGCTGCTCTTACAGAAGGACTGCCTCCCTGACACCCCCACCCCAATCCCGGCAGCCTCTAGAGTTGGCGTGCCCTCCCCTCCATAGACATTTCGTAGAGCAAAGGTCCCAGCACAGCCCGGAATTGCAACACGGAGCCCCAGCCTGCTTTCCCAGCTCCCTCCTCCTCCCTTGCCTCTGGGAAGGGGCCAAGCAGCTCTCCCCACCAGCCCCAGGCCCTAGCCAAGCTAGGACTCCAGGGGGGGAGAGATGCAGGTGCTGGGCCTTGCTGGGAGTCTCTGAATGTGTGCCCTGTGAGCGCCACCAACAGGGGAAGGGGCCAGGAGAGAGAGGAGCAATGGCAGGCCTGCAGTAGGGGTAGAAGTAGAGATGGCAGCTGACCCAGGTGCCAACCCAGGATGGACCCCTCGTCTGGGGAACAGCTCTAGCTGAAGTGATGGAAGGCTCTGTCCAGCAACTCCTGAGACTGTAGCCATCGGCTTTCTGTCCTGTTGCCTGGAACATGAGATCCATCCCCGAAGGTAGACACCGTGTTTTATTGATTTTATCTCCCCTCTAGCCTATGAATCAGGGCCTGGCACAGAGCAGGCAATAGAGTAGGTACTGTGTTCCTGCTTGTTAAATGAGTAAGTAAATAAGAAAAATACAATCTTCTAGCCTATACTTGGTAGCTCTAGTCAATTTCATCTCAGCATGTTGACTTAGCTTTTGGGTTCAAATCCTGGCCTTGCCTCCGCCTCTTATTAGCTGTGTGATTTGGATTAAGCAAGTTACCTAATGTCTTTAAATCTGTTTCCCTATTTTTAAAGTTAGGGTAATAATGGTTTTTGCCACAGGTTTTGTGAGAAATAAACAATACATCATAGCACAATGTGTAGCACATAGTAAGTGTTCAAAAAATGGTAGCAGTTATTAAATTTCCCATCCTTTCAGCTATAGGACTTCCCATCACCTTGGAACTGTATGTTGTTAACCTTCCAGTGCTTATTTCCATATATAAACCCTTCACTATCTCTTTGGTTCTTAGAGCAGCCCCAGGAAGGAGGGTAAATAACACATACTCCATTTTACAGAGAACACTAAGCTCATGGGAGAGGCTTCACCAAGACCACACACAGTGGCCAAGCTGGGATCAGAATCCAGATGTCCTCACTCCAATCCCTGTACTCTTGCTCCTGTGTTAGAATCCAGGTTACTCATCTCGTTGCCTCTCAGGTCTGCTGGACCAGTGAAATGCTGAGATGGAAGAAACCAGGGCTGTGGGGCTGCAGGGGGAGAGGCAGAGAATGCTGGGGATGCTTCAGTCCAAATGCAGGAGGCAAGGAGCTGAGGTTACTGCTGGCTGTTCACCCCCTGCCCCACTCCCAGCTTCCCGCTCACAGGCTCTTCCTGTTTTGCTGTGAACTCCAGTTCCCATGGGCCCTACATTAAAGCATAGGACAAGGGGCCTGGGCAGGCAGCCAGAGGGACCAAAACAGAGATGAGCAGGGCACCAGGGAAGAGGGTGGAGGGAACAGGGAAAGTGGACAAGGAATGTGGGGGAGCAGGATGGGAAAAGGACAGGGAAAGCAGAAATAGAACAGGAGCTTGGTGAAAGATGGGAGGAAGCACAGGGTGGAGCTGGGGAACAGGGGGTTGGGGAGCACAGACAAGAAGACAGCAGGCTGGGCGGTGTTGCAAAATCTGCCCATGTATTCACTTTCCCATTTCAGAAAAAGCCCCTCTAACACCCCCATCTCAAAGTTCTGCCTCCAGCTTTTGTTCTTGTTTCCTCTCATCACAAGGTCATCCCCTCATTCGGCTCCCACACTCCTTTGGGCATCTGAGTCATGAGCACAAGGCTCTTCATTCCTCTTTCATGTGTTCCTTCCCCGATTTTCAAAAGGCCCCAGCTGTCCTGGGAAATTAGAAACCAGACTCTCCAGCTCCTGGGAAACTGGAAGGGCTCTGTCCCAGCACCCACATCATCGATCCAGCTCCCTCCTCTGCTTTTCTCATTCTCAGAAGCTCTAACATAGGAGCAAAACCGGAGGTGTCACTGAAATACTTGCTTACAAGGAATTCAGGATGGGACATTGGTTTGGGACCTGGTGACTTATCTTCTGGGAGTTGGCAAAACCCTGTCTCATCCACTCCTGATCCTCAACTCCCTAGTCTCCCTACAGCGCAGGACCCCATCTGGAGCCCTCTGACTGGGGCTAGAGCCAGGTGCTGAACAAGCAGGTCCGGGTGTCATCTCCCTCAAGCCAGGGAGTCAGCCTCAGCCTAGTCTCAAGTAGTAGAGGAGGAAATATTACCAGTGTTATACTGCCAGAGCTACCCTTTCAGATTACAAGGGTTCAGGAGTGACCCCACAAGAGGGAGAGAAAAACGGGGAAAGATCAAAACCTATTGGCACTATTTCCACAATTTCCAGACACCAGCCACTGGACTTCTCCCTCAAGGCAGCGGTAATCACGTCCCACTTTGCCAGTCCCACCCCCAAGGCAGTCCCACCAGAAATATTAGGTGCAAAGCTTCCTAGTCCCATGGGGCCTTTCCTAGGTTTCCTTGGCTCGTAGAGGGAAGCACTATGCCTGAGAACACCTTAAGTGATTTTCCAAGTCACATTTCTAGAGTCACCCCCAGACCCTCTGCAGGCTTCTCATTATAGCCAAGGGGAACTTTGAGACAAACATAGGCGCATTCACAAGCCCACGGTTGTATGCATTATTGGATACACCCTCCCTCGCCCCCAAAGCACTCGAATTCCCATGAAGCAGGCCACATGGTATGTTTTGCAGGGATAGATAGGAGCAATTGCTCCTTACTCCTTCCCTAGCCATTCTGGAAGGGTACAGAATGTGGAAGCATCTTGCAGGCCCCTCAAATGACTCTGCCCAACCTCCCAATCACAAGATAGAGAATAACCCGGGAATTCCTGCTTCCCAGGCCAATGAGTTCAGAGATGATACAGAAGACAGGAAGGAAAGAAAGAAAAGTAACATGACCTACTACACGTATTATTTATCCTCGCATATAGCTTAGAAGATAGTCATTAGCAAGGGGCAAATACCAAATTTGGACACAGGTATGGCTGACTCAAAAGTTCAAATTCAAACAAAAGAAAAAAAGAACCCTCCTCACTCTATTACATAAAACTGTCTCCTCAGATGGGAAAAATGGTTAATTCTCCTGGATTTAGGCTCACTTCTGCCAACACAGGTTAGAGTAGTGGTTCCCAAACATGGCCTCACTTTCAGAGATTCTGATTTGGTCTGGGATAGGTCCATGGATCTGTCTATCAACATGTGTACTTTTTATTACTTTTGCATCTGTATTTAGGATGCAAAATCCCCAAGGTGTGGGGACCACAGAATCACCTGGTAAAAATATGCAGAAACTGGGGGTCCAGAAACTAGGGATCAGCTCTTGGCTCTACCAGGTACTTGTGGTGTGATCCTTACCCTTCATGGATTTGTTTCTCACTATAACCACTGAAATACCTGCTCCATCAATCCTTCCTTCACGGAATACTTGCAAGGACAAAGGAACCAGGAATACTTGAACAAGGGGGTGGGGGGGGGAAGCAAAGGATCAATTTGAGGGATTTTTGTTCTACTTGCCAAAATTTAAAGAGCCCAAGATTTACATCTGAAGTCACAACGGTCTGGTTAGTTTGCAAGGAGAGTAGGGGCATATTAAACACCCCAATGGGGAAGCCGGGATGGCTCAGTGGGTTAAGCACTCACTTTGCAGCGCCAGGGACCGAGGATCGAATCCCGCCCGTGCAGAACCATATGCTGAACTGGGGAGCTCCCCCAGCTCAGTTCTCTCTCTGTCTCTGTATCTCTCTCTCTGTCAAAAACAAATAAAAACTTAAAAAAAAAACACCCCAAAACCCTAATATACAGTATTTTACCAATTAGCCATGCCCATTCAACCGTATCAATCTGAAAAGTTTTCCTTTGTTAGAAATATCTTTATTAAAGGTATTTTTTGGACATAAATAGTTTAGCAATGTAGGTTAAACAGAAGTCCATTATAAAGATTATATGATTGGGTTTGGGGTCACCGAATAGTTTAGTAAAGCAATTTGAGTAGCTGGTGAGAAACATCCCATTATAAAGATTACTTTCCTGGGAATTAGAATTTTTTTGTTTTAATTCATTCTCCTAAGCCGTGTGACCTTATGAATGATCTTTGTGAACTGCTTGGGATTCTATACAAAATTCCACTTGTGTTTGCGCATGTGGACATTTTTCTGGAGAATAGGGGACTAAATTTTCATTTTATTCATAAAAGAGCTTGTGACTAAATAAGAAGGTCAAGAATTACTTAGCTACCAGGACTTCAGCTCTCATAGTCTACTCACTACTCCGTAACTCTGGAAGCGAAGTTGAGATCCTGAGGTATATACAGAGTATAAATAATTGAATCTGGAATCCTAGAGCAAGATAATGACCCTGCTTTCTCCCATGTAGTTCTGATCAGGTTTTATTTTTGTGATGATCTGAGGTGATTTGCTTCTACAGGGCAGATTGAATAAAAGCATGCCAAGGGCCTATGATCTCTCTGATCTGACTTCCTAGAGCTGAGTCACTCCCAGCTCAGTCAAAAAGACTTGAGACCAAATTGGTTACACCTGGATCCTAATGGCCAATGCCAAGAGGGTCTTTAATTCTGCGGAAACCCCACCTATTCCCATTTGGTAAGTTCCTTTCCCTGACCCCTATATATCTCTCCACTGGTCTGAAATTCCTCCCTTAGGGGTTCACTATTTTGGTTTTGCAGTCTGAACATCCTGTGCAACCCAGCTCCTTTGGGAAGAGGCATGACATCCTGATTGTAATGAATTAACACTGAGAATTGATGGGTGGAAGGGCAGGGAAAGGGCTGGAAGGGGAAGTGGGAGAGCTCCTGACGCTTTACTCAGGGTTATGATAGACTGGGACCAGCCTCAAGGACACAGCGAGTCCAAAGGGCTGTTTACAGGCTGTGCCCTGCACCCCAACCACCACCTCCTTCCGGCGGACAGAACCGGGGCCAAGGCTCAAATTCCACCCGAAGGCAAGGGTGTGGTGAGGGGCGCCCTAGACCACCACTCTCCCCAATTCTGCACCCGCTCTGGCTCTGGGGTCAGGCCCGGCAGCACCCCGGCCCACAGAGGCGCTCGCTCTCCCGGTCACGTCTGGCCCAGTGCAAGCGCCACCTTGGTAAGGCGTCTCCGCGGGCTGAGGCAAACCCGAACTCAGGGTTCTTCTTTACCAACACGAGGTCTTCAAGCCCCTTCTGCCGCGCGAGGTCGCGCTACACCCCCACGCCCCTCCGCCACGGTCAGATCGCGAGTTTACTGCAAGTACCCATCCCCTCCCACATGCCTTCTTCTCGCACAATCCCGGCCCCTCCTTTAGCAAGATGGCGGCGAGAGCACTTCCGGCGTGTGTTCCTTTAAGGGTGAGTCCGGACAGCTGCTGCAGGTGCTGCCCAAGGGGTTCCAGCCTCTTTGCTGCATAGACTATAACGGTGATGGCGGACGTGCAGTTTGGCTGGAGCCGGGCGGCTCTCCTCCAGCTTCTTCTTGGCGTGAACCTGATGGTGATGCCCCCCACGCAGGCCCGGAGCCTGCGCTTCGTTACCTTGGTAATGAGACAGAATCGCCCAAAGGGCTCGCCCGCGCTGGAAGGGCACAGGCTTGTTGGTGGCGGGAGGGGCGGGGCTTGTGCTGGGTTGGGGGTCTGGAGGAGGAGGAGCTGGTTTAGGGACGACTAGCCTGCGGGGTTGGGGTCCTGCGTTCGGAATTAATGTGGAGCCCTGGGGTATCTGTGGGGCAGGGTGTACGGAGTTCTATTTCAGGAGATAGGTCCGGTGAGTCTGCCTTGGGACAGGGATGTAGTGGAATGGTTAGGAGACTCGCCTCTGGTGATCTTTTTTTCAGTTCTCTCACCATCTGCATTGCTTTTATTTTTCTTTTCCTTTCTCATCTGTACCTTTGGCTTTGCCTATGGTCCCGGATGTCATTGCTAAACCAAACTAGAATCTCTGGAACCTGGAAGAAGTTACTGACTTCTGAGTTGGGGGTCTTTTGCAGTGGATAGAGTCCGATTCTAGATGCTTCCCAGGAGGAGTGAGACTGCCCTCCCGAACATGGGGCAGAAGTGGGCTGTCTGTCCCCATCAAGGAGACCCTTCTGACCCGTAGGCAAATCATTTTCTTTTCTCAGGTGTACCGACATGGAGACCGATCACCAGTGAAGACATATCCCAAGGACCCCTATCAGGAAGACGAATGGCCCCAGGGGTTTGGTCAGCTAACCAAGGTGGGTCAGAAGCTAGCCCTTCCTCAGCATGAGCTGTAGAATGAGTGACCTCTAAAGCAAGCTACTTCCAGCCAGGAGTATACTTGAAAAGCAACACTGCCTACGCCCTGTGGGACTTCCTTTTCCTTTGGACTCTCTTAACCCTTGGGTTTGCCCATAGGAGGGGATGCTACAGCACTGGGAGCTGGGCCAGGCTCTGCGGAAGCGCTACCATGGCTTTCTCAACGCCTCATACAACCGGCAAGAGGTAAGGCTGGGAGCTCAAGAGGAAAGGGGAATGGGACTTGCTGTCCTCATCTGTGTCCTCAGGAACCTAAGGGTGAAGCTGGGCACTCTGGCCTCCCTCCATGCACTTTTGATTACATCTACAGGACAAGACACCCCAGGACTGTCAAGAACAAAACTTTAGAGGCTGAGTTGCCCCTGCATGTCTGGAAGAGGCAAAATTATCAAGCATCCAAGCTCAGACTTAAAGAAGGGTCTGGCAGAATAGTTTCTGACTCTGAAATAACTGAGGATTTCCATCCAAGCACAATGAGCCAAGCATTATGCTAGCTAGCACTTTGCATGTAATGGTGTACCACACAGATAGGATCTCTTATCTTTGTGAAGCTTAGAATGTAGTAGGGGTGACAGATGATAAACCACACAGGGCCAAGAGATAAAGGTAGAAGGGAAGACATACATAGAGAGGGCATGTCAGGGAAGATTGGCAAGTGTGCTGACTCCTTGAGGCCCTCCTCACCCCAAAGATGATTACTGTTCCCCTGATTACCACTTTCAGCCACAGCTGTCTCAAGAGTCTCTAGATGTTGTTATTGTTCCCTTGAGGGCCAGCTCTATCCTGATCTTGCCCTTCCCTACTGCTTCCTCCTCCCTTTTTCACAAGCAATCATCTCTGTTCCTTATCTTATTTCCTCTCCCTGGTCTCCAAACCAGTTTATAAAAGGGGGTGTGAATGGAGAGTTTCTGCCTACAAGGATCCTGGCCTAGCTAGATAGGGAGTCAGGCATTATAAAACTAGTCAGACAGACAAACCAACCCAAGAGCCTTACTGATGAAGCACTTTGGACTGGGAGGAGGATTTGAACTGTAGCCATTTCCCAGAGTGGTAACAGCTAGTCCCCAGTTGAGTGTTTGGACCTTTGCTGGAGAAAGTCCAGAGAAGGTACAAGGACCAGATGCATGGTGGGATTACAGTTTGCTGGATAATTACCAAGAACAGGTTTTTCCCCTAGGACCTCACTGAGGGACCAAAGCTCCCCACCCCCCACCCCACCTATTCAGGTGAGACTAATGTCACCTCTGCAGGTTTATGTGCGAAGCACAGACTTTGACCGTACTCTCATGAGTGCTGAGGCCAACCTGGCTGGACTCTTCCCTCCCAATGGGGTGCAGCTCTTCAACCCAAACATCTCTTGGCAGCCTATTCCTGTCCACACTGTGCCCATCACTGAGGACAGGGTAAGACTGGCCAGTCCTTCCCAGAAGACAGTGCGAGGGACAGCTCTGGCCATGGGCCTGCTGATCACTGACTCCTCTGCCTCTGCTTCCTCCTTTTGGTCTGTAGCTGCTGAAGTTCCCGTTGGGTCCATGTCCCCGTTACGAGCAGCTGCAGAACGAGACCCGGCGGACACCAGAATATCAGAATGAGAGTATTGAGAATGCAGTGAGTGGGGCTGAGGTGCGGGTCATCACGCTGTCTTTCCTCCCAGAGCAGGACTAATCCCTTAATCTATGTTTCATAGCAATTTCTAGATATGGTGGCCAATGAGACAGGGCTTACGGACTTAACACTGGAGAACGTCTGGAATGTCTATGACACGCTCTTCTGTGAGGTGAGCCTGTGTAGGGTCCTCAGCATGACCGATCTTCTCTCACTCAGCAGACCCAGGTGACCAGGACAAGTAGAACACATTGCTTGGCTACCATTCCCACTGGGGAGTTCCAGGCAAGCCGCCTGCTTATTGTGAAAGAAGAGAAGTTCCCTCGTGGGTGAAAAAGAACCCCAGAGTGGGAAATAGTTTATTAATTGTCAGCAGTTCCTGCCCTTCCCCACCCATAGCTCTGGTGGTATGACTCCATTCTGCTGAGTCACGCTTTCTGTGCCTTTCCTGTGCCCTGCCATGTCTTCTGATTCCTCCAGTCCCTTTGCCTCAGTTCTCCTCTCTTCTCCCTCCCCTCACACACACAGGCACCTTCTCACTGGGGAAGAGAGATGCCCCGGGAGAGGCTCTGGCCTAGGCCAGGGGAGCTAACCTGCCCACTGCGATACACAGAAAACACATGGGCTGGTCCTGCCACCCTGGGCCTCACCCCAAACCATGCAACGTCTGAGCCGGCTAAAGGACTTCAGCTTCCGCTTCCTCTTCGGGATCTACAAGCAGGCAGAGAAGGCCCGGCTTCAGGGGGGTGAGTGACACAAGCAGCATGTCACTCCCCTCCTCAGGACCCTACAGCATTAAAAACCTGCTATTGGGGGCTTCTCATACACTTCTCCACCTGAAAGTCTCTGCTCTTTCAAAACCAGATCCCCCTAGTCCTCACGTTAGTCATCAAAGTCTCCCACACTCCAAATGCTTAGCACATTTGTCACTGTAGGAATGACCACAATCAGGTTTGCATGCTTCTTTTCTGAAGACCCTCCCCTCTTAAGTGAACCACTGGGGGCCACTCTGAAAGAAGACTAAGTGTAATACATACAAGTGTTCCAGCTTCCTGGTTTGAGCACCCAAGGCAGCACGGGCTGTCACTTTTCTGACATCTCAGTAGTTTCAGAGCCTGCATATGGCAGAGTTCCCCTGGCCTGGAGCCACCATCCTGTGTGTTCTGAAGCAATCCTAAATTTACATTTTTCCAAATTGGAAGAATTCATCAAACATGGGCAGAGCCCTGTAGCTTACTTATAAATGGGCAGGTTAGTACATCCAGGTTGAAATAGACAACTTGTTTTATCTTGCTTCCCTCTGTAAATCTGAAAGGTGTTAGAGCAAGGCATGCTGTACAGTTCCTGCATGGTTCCCATGCACCTAGAGAGTTCTTTGTGCTGGTGTTCAGACCCAGGACTAGCAGAGAGTGAGAGGACCACAGATAGGTCTAATCAGAAGACAGTGATGGCTGTAGCCAGACTCCAGGGACTTTTCTCCTTTAGGAGTCCTGCTGGCTCAGATACGGAAGAACCTGACTCTGATGGCAACCTCCTCCCAACTCCCTAAGCTGCTGGTTTACTCTGCGGTAAGTCCCCACAGTCCCCAGCGTGCTAACATCAAGCAAGGGGCTGGATTTCTTCTCTATTCAGTGCCTGGGGGGCGGAGCGGGGGGTGCCTGGGAGTAGTGCTAATGGGAAATCCTCTCCCTCACAGCATGACACCACCCTGGTCGCTCTGCAAATGGCATTGTATGTCTACAGTGGTGAACAAGCCCCCTACGCCTCCTGCCACATATTTGAACTGTACCAGGAAGATAGTGGGTGAGTGGAGCTACCAGTCTGCCCTCTGGAGGGTCACTCGTGTGGTGGCTGTGGGCAGCCCAAGGACTCCATTACAGACCTGGTCAGCGGTTCTCATCTTGTCTCCTGTCAATCTCCAGGAATTTCTCAGTGGAGATGTACTTTCGGAACGAGAGTAACAAGGCCCCCTGGCCGTTGCGCCTGCCTGGCTGCCCTCACCGCTGTCCACTGCAGGACTTCCTTCACCTCACAGAGCTTGTCGTGCCCAAGGATTGGCTGCAGGAATGCCAGCTGGCAAGTGGTCCTGCAGACACAGGTGAGCTGCTGCCTGCCTCTGCTAGTCAGGTCCCAGGACAACTTGAAATTCACGTCCACAGGTCTCGAGAGAACTGTCATGCTTCCAGCCATCCTACTGCCTTTCCCTAGACCGTACACTTGCCCACCCTGGGACTATTTTTCACCTTCTCCCTACTTCTCACACTCAGGTGATGCTCTCACTTCTTATAGCACTGAGAAAATAAAAGCAGTAAAGAGATAAATGTCCCATTTTCCCACCACCAGATTTTCCAGCTTGCTTGTTGGCATAAGCTGCTACTTCAGGACCAACTTCACTTATACTCTGAGCCCATGTCTTCTCATCTCCACAGGGATCTCTGATGTCTCAGTGTTTCCTCTCTGCTGGATCAGTCTCATTTCAGAAGCCCTCCCTCCCCCCAAAAAAACCTCTCAGACCCCCATCTTTCTCCAGCTACCACTGCATTTGTATTCCATTAGAGCGCAATCCTTCGGCGAGTTGCTGAGACAGGTTTCACTTCAAGGTCCATCCTCTCAGGCTAACACTCGACAGTCTTGTCACCTTCCACTCCATTGAAGCCACTTTTGGCAAGGACCAGTGTCCTCTTACCAAAGCCAGGACCAGTTCTTCGTCAGCTTCCCTCACCTCTCAGCACCTTCCGTAAAATCAGATACACTTTCTCGGCTTCTCCGGTTTGTCTCCTTATAGGCAGCTTCCTTACTGGTTTCTCCTCCCCTCTAAACAGTAGATGGCCCAGGGCTCATCCTGGCTTTCTGTGCCTGGGACCACTCTCAAGGTGATATCATCCACCCTCTTGGCTGTATGAGTATATACCTCCTCCACGCTGTTGTCTTTTTATGACTTGCAGATTCACGACCTCTTCCCCAAGCTAGACTAACATATCCAACCAGCTGCTGACTTGAGGTCTCTATGTGGATGTGACATCTCAAAGTTGATGTCTGAAACCAAACTCTCCAAATCCTGCTCTTCCTCCAGGTTTCCCCATCTTAGTAAATGCCACGGGTCACCTAGTTGTATAATATAATCCTAAGAGTTATCTTGAATACCCTTTCTTAGACCCCAAAGCCAATCCCGTAGATCCCATCATCTCAACCTTTAAAACACATGTTCTTGCTCCCTAGTCCAATGTACCATCCTCTCTTGCCTGACCTACTTACTGATAAGCTTCCTGATGTTTTCTGATTCCCTTCTTGTCCCTCAGCACAACAGTTAATGTCTTAAAAACGTAGATCAGTTCATATCACTACCTTCTCAGAATCTTCCAGTGGCTTCCTATTACATTTGGAATGAAACTCAAGTTCTTTACTATGGCCTTCCAGGCCCTACTTGGCCTGGTCCTCCATTCTCATCTCATACTTGCCCTCACCTACTTTACTCTAGCAATACTTTCTTGATGATACTACCACATGCCAAGCTATTTCCACTTTAGGGTCTTCAGCACTTGCTTCCTGTCTACCCCTCATCCCACCCCCACTCCAGGACACTCTCCTCTCAGATCTTTGTATATCTAAGTCACTCCAGGTCTCTCTGTTCAAGTTATCCTCAGTGACACCTTCCCTGACTGACCTACCTCCATCTTTCCCTTATTTCGCTTTGTTACATGGCATTTGTCACTAACTGTAGCTAACCCTATTGAAAGAACAGTACCTGGCCTATGGTAGGTTCTCAAATATTTGTTGAGTGAATGCTGACATGCCCTTTTTCTCCCCACCCCCATGCCCAGAGGTGATCGTGGCCTTGGCTGTTTGTGGCTCCATCCTCTTCCTTCTCATAGTGCTGCTACTCACCGTCCTTTTCCGGATGCAGGCCCAGCCTCCTGGCTACCACCATGTTGCAGATGGGGAGGATCACGCCTGACAACCACTCAGCCCCCTTCCCTCTGCCTCCTAGGGGAAGTGGGCTTGGCCCTTAATGACTTGCTGCTCCCTAGCCCACGGACAGGAGACCCTGGGTTGGGCCTTCCTCTGATTACCCCACTCTTAGATGAACAGGTGGGGCTTGGCTTAGCTCAAGGCACCTGTCACTCAATATTCATGTGCCCGATGTTTACCAGGTACTGTGTTGGACACTGGCTCTCTCCAAACAGGATTTGCCTCCTCCATGCTCCCTAAGGACCTGCCATGTAGACAGGTATTCAAGTTTCACTCGGGATCTGGGATAAAAATAACAGAAGGAGTCGGTACTGATCTGCCTTGGGCCCTCCTCTTCTCCCATTCAGCCTACTCCTCTCTCTTCCAGCCGGAATCTTTGGCAAATGGCTCAGAGGACAGTCTTGCCTCTCAGTGCTTATTTTAGTGGGGGAAAAATGCACGACGTTGGGGGTACAAACACTGGCCACTAAGGAACTGGATCACCCAAAAGCCAGCCAGTCACATCTTCCTTTGTCCAGCTGAAGTCACCGTTAAGAGTCAGACATGATGCCACAGGCATTGTGGTCACTCCTGCAGCTTGAACAGGTCGAAGGGTGTTTGTACTTGGGAGGGAGTGGGGGGATGCAGGAGGAGAGTGAATTGTGGTACAGTCATGCAATTGCTGTCCCTCTCAGCTGGGCTTGGGTCTCCAGGGATGTGAGGTAAATGCAGGTTGTGAGCTGGACAGCTGTTACTGTGGCCCAGAATAGGGCTGAGGCAGCTTGGAAAAAATGAAAGTTTTTAGACTCTTAAACTGTTTCTGTGCCTTTTCTTCAATTTGGGGACCCAGGGAGCCATTTGGCCAGTCAGTCCTGGATGATCCACTCAGAAGCTCAGTTGGGTATGGTTTTATTGGCCATGTCAATAGTGAACACAAATCAAAAACCACCACCTGATCACTCTGCCACCACGCACCAGAGAAGAGAATAGTACCTTGACTCCAGAGAAGCTGGCTCCAGGCTAGATATAGCAGGAACCCTTGGGGCAGCCAAGTTGCCAACTCTGGAGAAGTTGCCAGGGCTGTCCAGAGCAATAACATGTCCCAGCCCCTCAGTATCCCATGCCAGTGTTCCTGCTCCAAACCTAAGACTTGGATACCTTTGGCCCTTTAACACATAGCCGCCTCTTGCAGGACTTGTTCTCATGCGGCTCCAAGCCCTTGCTTGTCCCACGCCTTCATTAATGTCTCTCACTTCTGCATCCCAGCTTCCTTCTGGCTCCAAATGAGAACATGATAACCTAGGAGGAATGAGAACAATTTGATTTTCACTTTCCATTATCAGTCTCAGAGCTTGGGGCTGGCCCAGGGAACTTAGAACTTGGTAAGGAAATACCAGGAAGCCAGGCATTGCCATGACCTAAACAAAGCAAGAGAGTTGGAGGGCCTAGGCCAAAGAGACCATTATCTCTTGGTTGTCTTCACTGACTGCTACCCTGGGGTGAATGTGGCAGGGCTAAGCTGAGGTGAGCCTGCACTGAACCTAGGGAGTAGGGTCGGGCTTAATCAGTCTAAGATACAGCCTTTTTCACTCACCCATCACAGAGGCCAGTGTGTCCCCCATAGGATTGAACTCATTGAGCTGCAGAGACAAGAGGATAAGCATGAGGAAGGGGTAAAGTTGTTGGGAAATGGGCACACGAGGACTAATTGGTGGGGTTTTTTTGGTCAGTAAGGTAGGGTGAATCCCTGCTTCCTCCCATCATGATTCAAGGGCCCAAGTCTCACCGAAATGATACCAGAAAATTCTGAGTCATAGAGCTGATGCATCAACTTCCCTGAGCTTCCATCAAACACATCGATTGTCCTTAATTCATAGGGGGTACAACTTTTGAAATTAGGATCTGGGTATCGGCCCACCACGATGAGGTTGTACCGGGGATGCCAGGCTGCCTAGGAGATAGAGTTGTCACGAGTCAATGCAGAACACTAGCAAGAGGGATATCATGTCGTCTTTGCCACTAGCAATTGTTAATACAGTTGCCAACAATTTAATAATGGAAATAATATTGACACAAAACTGAATGAATGGTTTTCAATTGTGTGTACGTCTACCATTGCAAATTTTAAATCCCCAGCTGGCTTCCCTGGCTCTTAGGATCCCTTCAGTCCTCTCTCTTGCATTTCCTGAGTTCATACCAACTGATAAATGTTTTTAAAATGCCTGACCCAGACATTAACCAAAGAGGTAGCCTACTACAAAGCAAAAAGCCTCTGGTAACCAAAACCAAATCAGACTTAAGTTCTCAACCCCACTACTGTCTCCTCCATCAGCATGAATGTGGAAGAGTTGAGTAGAAAATGGCTAGTGGCTGAAATGGAGAGGAAATTTATGTTACCCAGATTACTCAAAACAAACCTGACAAGTTACTGGAATGACTGATTGGATGGGATTTTCCTAAGAAAATTCTCAAGGAAGTTTTGAAGGAGGAAAGATGGTAAGGTAAGCAGGAAAGAAGTGTACATGCAATGGCTTGGAAGTCACAAGTCTCACCTGGGAAGGTGTAAGTTGGCTTGGCTGGATACAAAGTGAGAGATGAGAACAGATGGATCAATGGGAATATCAACTGGTGAAAAATCTTGATGTTATTAAGAGCTTGGATTTTATTTGATTTGAGGTATGTGGGGACACTCTAATACTAAATCATCACTGTTATATTGCGTAATTACCAGGAACTAGGCATGTTGCCATGAGCTATAAGTATACTGTTACGGCCTCACAACAACTCTGACCGGTAGGTACTATTACCACCTTTTTATAGATGAAACATCCAAAATTCAATTTGCCCAAGGTTCTAACTGGGAGATTTACCTGCCTGAAGCTAGTGCCCCCACCACTGCTATGCTGACCAAAGAAGTACAGGCACAAAACCTGCAGGTTTGAAGAGGGGCTATGGTTCTAGAAAAGAATATAAACAAGTGGAGCTGAACTGGCAGAGTTCACACTGCTTAGGGGCTTGGGAAGGAAGGAATCACAGGCTCTGAAGATTGTAAGCCTTGGGGACTGAGGCTAGAGAGGCATTAACAAGAAGCAGGTTAAGGTTAGCTTACGGATCAGCTGAAATTGAGGGCAGAACTGAGGATCAGGATCTTAAAAATGAGCCACAGTGAGATCAATGGGTGGGCAGGAAAAACTCAAGACAAAGAAAAGCCAGCAAAATGAGATTGCCAAAGTGGGGAAAAAAGAACAGAGTCAGGGGATACGACTGCTTTATGTAAGCGCAGCAAGAGATCTGGGATGAAAGGCTTCTGCATCTGCCCTCTCTCCACCTTGGGCAGGCCCGACCTATCCCCATGATCATGGCTCTTTACTCCATCACTTACCTTGATGGGCGTCAGGTGCTGGAAGTGGCGGTGAGGGTGTGGGATCAGACTTGGGGGACAGTCCCACTGGGAAGCAGAGT
>PVKE010002385.1:25954-83762 GCA_004027555.1 Craseonycteris thonglongyai | reverse complement strand
TACAGTGCTTTTTATACTTGGCACAGTGCCTGGCACCAAATATTCGGAGTTCCGTTGAATAGTTTTGTAGTGAATTTGTGGTGAAGAAATCGATACACAGATGAAATTACGTGCCCAGGTTTCTAATTAATGGCAGAATTAGGGGGTGGAACCTTATTAGCAGGTGAGAAATTAAGTGATCTATTGAACACTGAGCTCCTAGCGTGTCCTGAATCACTGTGGAGCTGTCGTCCCCTCTGTGTGGCCGAAGACTTTGCTACGAAGGGGCTTTTGGACACAGCCTGTCGCTGGTGGGAGCCCTACTGTCCAGACCTGCGTGGGTGTTGGTTTCCTTCCTGTCCTATTGCCTCCCTAGTGCCTTCCTCACTTCCACGCGGGTCCTCCTTGCTTCTGAAAACGTGATAAAATGTCAGGGAGCGCATTCTTAAACATGCTGGCTAGGCTGGTCTGTTTTTAACCATTCCCTAGTGTTCTGAAAGTCATAAAAAGTGTGTAGTAAGTACGCATTTTATCTTTTCATTCTAACAGTTCTTTTTGACAATAGGAAATGTTCATATTATTTTTACAAATATTTGAAAAATACCTGTTCCCCAGAGCCCTGGATTGTTGGAAAGATTTTTGAAAGCTTTATAAAAAGCCTGCCCATGTGCACTGCGATGTTTGAATCGATCAGCCTATTGTAGGGCAGACTCAGCTAGATTATTGAATAATGGCTGGGAACGTGTGGTTAAAGGGAAAGCTTAAGAGATCTGTGATGGCTGCTCCAGGGCCCGTCTGATTTCTCCGGCTGTGTGGGCCTCTCTTCTCAGCTTGACAAAGACGACATGGTGTACATGGAGGCCTACGACAAGCTGCTGGAGTCCTGGCTGGCGCTGGTGCAGGACAACAAGCATTTCCACAAGGGCTTTTTTGCCCAGCACGCCGTCCAAGTCTTCAGTGCCTACATCCAGTGCCACCTGGCCGCTCCGGACGGCACGAGGAATTTGGTGAGTTTCAGGCCGGGTGTATGTTGGCCCTTTCCCGGGTGGGCTCGGTCTCGTCAGCTGCGCCCTGATTTGCTGAGCCTTTTGGCGACTCTGGGGCTGTCAGCGTGGCTGGCCAGGGGTCCCAGCTCCCTTCTCACGGTGGGTGGAGGCGTGTGTGTGGGACAAGGTGTGCAGCCCTCACTGTGTTTCTCTCACCCACCACAGACTGCCAACGGGGTGGCCTCTCGGGAGGAAGAAGAGATCAGTGAACTTCAGGAGGATGACCGAGACCAGTTTTCAGACCAGCTAGCCAGTGTGGGGGTGCTGGGGAGGATTGCGGCCGAACACTGCATGCCCTTGCTGACCAGGTACCCACACCCCACCCCTAACCCACCCCCCCACCCCACCACACCCCTAATCCGCCCTCCCCCTCCTCACCCCCAACCCGCCTGCCCCACCCTACCCTACCCTCAACCCCCACACCACACCCCCAACCCCCACATCCCGCCCCACCCCTCCCCACACCGCACCCCTAACCGGCCCACCCCCACCCCACCCCATTTCCAACCCCCACCCCTCCCCCTACCCCACCCACAGCGGGTGGGCAGGCGCATGCAGGTGCCTTTCCTGGCTGGTCCGCGGGTCCAGGCGCGGTGGCGGAGACGAGAGTGGGAAGGGGGCGTGGGACACACATGACCTGTGCTGGTTGTGAGCCTGGGTTGCGTGTGAAGCGCTGCTGTGTGTGTGGGGAGCAGTAAGTGACAGCTCTGCTGCGCTGAGCAGGTGTGTGCTGACGGGTGCTCTGGTGTGCGTGGTGCTGTGTGCGAATCCGTGTCATCTGCACAAGCTGTCAGTTGTGGGTGTTCGCTGACGGAGCCTCCTGAAGCTCTTGTCTCCTCGTCTAGTTTGTTAGAAGAGAGGGTGACGCGGCTGCACGGGCAGCTGCAGCGCCATCAGCAGCAGCTGCTGGCCTCGCCGGGCCCCGGCGCCGTCGACAGCAAAGCGCTGGACGACCTGTACGAAGACATCCACTGGCTTATCTTAGTTACAGGTTGGTGGTTTCTTTTACGTGCAATTGCCAGCGGCATTTCAGCCTCACGGGAGCTTCATGCATGGAGACAGCAGCCGTGTGTACGCGGGAAGCACGGGCCAGGCACCGAGTGCCGCAGCACGGCCGTGCTTCTGCACGTCCTCACGCCACGTGGAGCTCCTTGCAGCCCACTGAGTATCGTTATTGCTGTCATCACTGCTGTCCCGTCTCGTGAGGGAAGAAGCCGAGGCATAGTGACAAGCATGCAGCCCGTGGCTCCATGGCTGTCCACGTCGGAGCTGGCGAGCGGGGCGGGGCTCCTTCCGCGGCCGTGCTGCCGGTGCCCCTGTGCTGTAAAGAGGCAGGGAGACACGCCGACTTACAAAAGTATCCCCAGGTGTCGACTTTTGATGTAGAGAATAGAAGTCCTGCTAACTTTACAGAATGTATTGCTGAAAATTTAAAAATTATTAGAAGGCAGTGGATTAAAAAGCCTGCCTGTCAGTGTGAATTATGAAATTGTCCACTGAAGCATTTGTCCTGTGTCCTTTCCTGTCTGTTATGTAAGAAGTAAAACGTTTCTTCTCATCAAACTCGGCATTAACATATTAAATTTATAATTTAATTTACATCAATTTATGTGATGCATTTAAATCAGATAAGACTGAAAACATTTATAGTGCATTTTGATAACTGTAGATTTAAGTGTTCGTTTTTAATTTTTTTTAAACTGAAGGCTACCTCTTAGCTGATGATACTCAGGGAGAGACTCCGGTAATACCTCCAGAAATAATGGAATATTCCATTAAGCACTCATCTGAAGTTGACATTAATACAACACTTCAAATTTTGGGATCTCCAGGAGAAAAGGCTTCTTCCATCCCAGGGTACAACAGAACAGATTCTGTGATTAGGTAATATGACTCTCTAGCTGTGCTCTTGTAATTTATGCTGTTTGATAAATTCTGAGTTGATTGGCAGATGACTTGAGTGATAGGCACGTGGCCAGTCTCATTGTGAAAGATGAAATAAACAAGGAGGGCAAGCTCCCCGTGTGTTTACGCCCCTGCCCTGCGGGGAGACGGACAGCCGGGCCCAGCACTGGGGGCGGGGTCGTGAGTGCAGGGCTGGTGGTCCCGCCAGCCAGCCACTGCTGTGGGGACAGCCCCGAGGGCGGGTCTCCAAAACCAGGTGCTGCTGACAAAGTCTGTCTTGTTCATGAAGCTTATCTTGCACGTCAGTGTCTTCCTCACGGAATACTGTGGTCCTTATATATTACAACACGGAAGCACTTGCCCTGTTGAACACAAGCCCAGTGACGTGACGAGACTATAAGCCTGAAATGAGAACTCCCTCGAGCTTCCTAGTGGAAATGCCCACGTGTTTATTGGTCCTTGGTGGTGACGTTTAGAAGGGGTCAACCTGGAATAAACCTCCTCCTGAAAGTGAATTTGAAAATAGCACTTCATATTTCAGTGTCTAACTTGAGGTTCAGGCAGAGATGTTGGTCCTGAAATACCATCGGTTTTTGTCAACTGCAAGGGTGCCATCCCTGCACTCTTCTGTCATTTCAGTGCAGAATACAGGTATCCCTCAGTCCTGCAGCAGACAAGGCAGTTTTTATTCATCTAATAGCCAGGACCTGTTTGGGGACTAATTTCTGTTGTTGCTGCTCTTGTTTGACATAACACAGCAGTGCTCTGTTGGAGAAGTTAATTCCCTTCCTTTAGGAGAGTATAGGCCTTGGATTGAGAGTCTGGAAGTCATCGCTTCTGCTTTGTCTCGGTTCGCGGTGACATGGTCCCGGGCCCTGTCTCACGACGCTGTCCCAGTTGCTGCCGGGCAGTGCCGAGCAGTGCTCTCCTGGGAGTGTCCGTGCCCTTCCCGTTGCTGCTGCCCCGGTAGTACTGTGGGAGCGACACATGGGGGAGGTGTGAGCATAGACCCTGCAGGGCTGAGGTGAGGGCTGGAATGACCCCCAAATACGTCACCACTTGCTCTTATTTTATCCCAAAGAATTCATGTGAAGGGGAATGGGATGTGGCAGAAATGTTCCTTGAGGGGAACTCATGTCTCTTGAAGAACTGATTGTTTGACAAACGGTACTGAGCACCTCCCATGTACAGGCACCGTCCCGGGCATTTGGGGTAGACACATCAGTGAGCGCCGGGGGTGTGGGGCAGGCGCGCAGGGCGGCTGGCGGGGATGGAGAAGCGGCCCGCACTGTGGGGCGGCTGACCATGGCAGCAGGGGGAAGGAGCCGATGAGGTTGTTCTGGGGTTGCAGTGTAGTGGATGAATTAGAGGGTGATGGGGGAGTGGAGACAGGAAGGCAGAAGGACGTGGTGTCACAGGACAGTTCTAGGACACTCGGGTACCTGTGACCGGTGACAAGGACAGAGGGAGGGATGCACGTGAGCTCCTAGGGAGCTGTGGGTGTCCCTCCCGGAGACGCTCGTGCCTGGCCGCCCTCTACAGGGACGGCCACCGCTGCGCCTCCTGAATCGCACTGTGATGGGGCAAGTGTGTCAGACCTGCAGCACCAGAGCGAGCAAGCGCGTGAGGCCAGCACCAGTAACTGTACGAGAGAGGAGGGCCAGCCCTGTGCAGTGAGCGACACTGGAGTGGGGCCTCGTCGAGTTGTCAGGCATCAGATAACTGGAAATAATTTTTGAAAGTAGATCACTGCGATTTTGACATATAACTTAGAAGTTTAAATAATCAAGGGACCCTGCTGTCTTAAAAATGCCTTCTATTTAGTTTCGTGAACAACTTTTCTTGGTGCTTATAGTTATCAAAACATGAAAAACAAGTGAAATTGCACTCAAGTCTGCCTCTTACAGTAAGTAATATTTTTCACAGATACATGAGCTAATTTGGAAAAATAGAACCCTGCTACATTAATCTCATTCAGAGATGCATAAAATTGCATACTTATGTTTAATACTTTATTTAAATTTGTTATATTTTGCTCAATTGTGTGCTAATAAGTATTGTCATGATTGACTCCAAAAGGCATTTTAGAAGTCTTATGATAGTTGGAAGTTTAAAAAAATTGTATTTCAGTATCTAGACATTTGTTTCTGAGAAGTATGTGCTATTATCAATAAAGTGAGTATAAGTATTTATTATATTAGGATAGTATTCTATGGGGGAATGAAATTGAAATAAATTTTAAGGACAGAAACTGTAAAATTTCCCAAATTGTTAATTTTTCAAATGGATGATGGTGGTTATTGCAATACCATGCTAATTAGATTTCAGTGTATAAGTTTACATGGCGACTGTAACTATTTGTTTCAAATTCTGTTAGGCTACAGATCATGTAATTTAAAACTGTTTATTCTTGTGGGAAAAACCTGAACCGCTAACTTAAATGTGTTGTGTGGCTGTCGGGGCGTTTTTGTTCACACACACCCTGAGATAATTTCTCAGAGTTGGAGCTCCCGGGCGCTGGGGTGTGTGGGGCAGGGAGGGTGCTTGGGCACAATCCTCACCGCATCTGTCTGACAAAGGCAGCAGAGGAGGATGTTGGGCTGGGGGAGAGTCAGGCAGTGGGGACGGGGACGGGCCCGGGGACACTGCGGAAGGGCGGTGGTCAGCGGGGTCTGGCCTCATGAGGCAGCTGGTGGATAAAGAGCACCCCCCAGGGAGATCATGCTGGTCACCCTGTGAGCAACAGTGAAAGGAGAAGCCACACGTCAGGCGACGAGAGTCCCAGGGGTGATGGGTGATGATGGTTCTTTCAATTACCGTAAATCCTGCTTCCGCCTTTTGGCTAAGGCTGTTAGAACACCCACCACTTCCTAGGGGGTTGCCCTCTCCCACCCCAGAGCAGAGACTATTTCACCTGTCTGCACGTCGGGCTGTGTTACACTATCAGCACCACAGCCACATGGTTACACAGTGTAGGAAAGGACGTGGCACACGCTTATGTAGCTAATTGTTCTAGTGAGATTTATAGTCTAGAATGCCCTTCAGAATCCAGTTTGTCAGGAAGGAAGTCGGGACACCAGGTGTAGAGACAGGAGTCAGCGCCCAGAACACTCAGTCACCAGCCCTGCACCACGAGACAAGTGCATGAGGACAGACAGCTCCGACCAGTTTGATTGGATGCATTTCTCCATCTTGAACCTGAAAAGTCTCCTTAGATAGAATGCGGGGACAGCTTCAATAGGTGGAGGTCTGGCCATGCCTCCCCTCCTGGAGGGTCAGCAGCAGAGTGAGGCCTTTGTGTGCAGCCTTAGCCACGAGCATGTCAGCATCGCCCGGCCTCGGTGTAGGGAGCTGAGATACAGAAGGGACTTAATAGGCGATATGGTCAGACAGCCAATAAGTAATCAAAGAGTGAACGGCTTCTTCCTTACCACCTATAGGCTACTATCGGCCGTCCTGAGAGTGTCCGAGGTCGAGTCTCGAGCGATCAGAGCGGCCCTCACGCACCTGCTGAGCCCCCAGATGGGCAGAGACGTCGTGTGGTTTCTGAAGCGCTGGGCCAGGACCTACCTGCTGGTAGACGAGAAGCTGTATGACCAGGTCAGGGCATGCGGCTGCTGGGCTTCGTGTGCGCTCACGAGGTGGCATCTGTACAAACAGGGGCGCTTTTCTTGGTGGTTTCTCACACAGTGGGACCAAGCAGAACGCACGTTTTCCAGGTGGGGGAGAGTGCTGTCAGGGGCCCGCTGTTTGATAACTTCCCTTGGAGCGTGGTGTTTGAGCTTGTTCTAACCAGTGTTCAGTCACAGATCACTGTTTTAGAATGGGCTGATTCATGTTGTGTGCTGTGTATGTACCATGTGAACGTGCTAATAGTCATTAAAGCTGATGGGAAATCACGGTGGAGAACATAAGGGATCAAGGATGTATCCCGTTTGGACTTAGAGAAATGAACTCACTTCTGAATTGATGGGAAGTGAGCAGTAGTTCATAATTAGATGCTCGTTTCAGTTAGACGTTCTGAGGGATTTTTTTTCCAGCTAATCTTTCTCTGATCTAAAAATTGTGTTTTCTCTCTTAAGATAAGCCTGCCATTCAGTACGGCATTTGGAGCAGACACCGAGGGTTCTCAGTGGATTGTTGGCTACCTCTTACAGAAAGTCATCAGCAACCTCTCTGTGTGGAGCAGCGAGCAGGACCTCGCAAATGACACCGTGCAGCTCCTGGTCACTCTGGTGGAGAGAAGGGAGAGGTGAGGGGCGGGCTGACAGGCCGCGAGGGGCAGTCTGTGCACACGTGTGCTTGCATGTGAGTGTGCATGTAACTTCCGTGTGCTCTTTCGTGTGGTGTTTTCAAGTGGCAAACAGTTACATGGGCCTAAAGTCCAGAGAGAGCCTGCATGTTTGGAGCAGTGTGTGAAAAGCGTGTCACATGGTGATGGATGCAGACAGGGCTCTCCCGTGTTACAGTGCGGACAGCGTCAACCGTTTAGGATGGCGCATCACAGTGTCTTGTGAGCATCACGTGTGTTTGATTTAGTGCTTCAGTTAGAAAGTGAACTTGCGAAGAGCACTGTAGTAGAGTAGTCTCGTTTGGTTTTTCATGTATGCTGTTAGTATTGTCCCATTTTAAAGACGAGAAAAACTGATATTGTAATAATTACATTTAATTTGATTTTGCAAAGTACAATTTTTAGTGGTTTGTACAACAAATTCTGGATATGTTTTCAGTTTTCTTGTGCTTAGGAACATGACTGTTATTAATAATTATTGTATTGGCTACTATTTATTGAATTCTTATAATTAACTAGACATTGTCCCGAGCATTTCCTATAGAGTGTCAGCCCTGAGACCTGGGCTGTCGCTGCTGTTATCCCTACTTCACAGATCAGGAAACGAGAGAGAGAGAGCACATGTTATGCTGTCAGATTGCCAGTGGGATCAGAATGCAAGCTTGTGGTACTCCCAAGTCTATGCCCAGTTTGCTGCCCTTTAAAAATAAATAAATAAATCTGGCCACCTTTCGTCTTTGTGCTTCGTTGTTCCTCCCCGCAGGGCGAACTTGGTGATCCAGTGTGAGAACTGGTGGAGCTTAGCAAAGCAGTTTGCGAGCCGCAGCCCGCCCCTGAACTTCCTGTCCAGTCCTGTGCAGAGGACGCTGATGAAGGCGCTGGTCTTGGGAGGATTTGCACACATGGACACAGAGACCAAGCAGCAGTACTGGACCGAGGTAGCACGCCCTTGTTCCCATTGCACCCTCCTGTGTAACCACGTGTGTGTGTGTGTGTGTGTGTGTGTGTGTGTGTGTGTGTGTGTGTGGCCAGAACGTCATCTGGAGACGTCGCTGATCTGACACTTCTCCCGCCTGAGGAGTAGGCTGGGGGGACTTGCCTTCCCTGCTGGTGGGATGACATTGGCTCTCATCAGGTGGCCTGCAGTTCAGGCACATTTCCCCGAACACAGACGAGAGCTGGCACCAGGGTACCGGCCCTTCACCAGCCGTCAGCGAGGGGAGGCTGGGAGGGCTCGGCGTGCACCTCGCAGCCCTGGCCTGTGCAAAAGCAGCACACGTTCTCTGTGAGGTCAAAGCTCACGCTCTCCTCCCTCAGGTCCTACAGCCGCTGCAGCAGCGCTTCCTCCGGGTGATAAACCAGGACAACTTCCCGCAGCTCTGCCAGCAGGAGGCGGTGAAGCAGGAGGTGACGGCCACGCTCGAGGCCCTGTGTGGCATTGCGGAGGCCACGCAGGTGGACAACGTGGCCGTGCTGTTCAGCTTCCTGATGGGCTTCCTCACCAACTGCATCGGCCTGATGGAAGTGTACAAGAACACCCCCGAGACTGTCAACCTCATCATCGAGGTCTTCGTTGAGGTTGCGCACAAGCAGATTTGCTACCTGGGGGAGGTGAGCACCCAGGTGCATTCCGGTGGGAGTCGGACTCCCCAGCGACACGTGGCAGCACAGGGACGTCACCGGACACGGTCTCACGCCCGTTCTCAGTAGAACTCAGAATTCAGAGGAAGGCATATTGAATCACGATGAATTCTTGCCCTGGACATATGTTGATTTCCTTGAGCTGATAGGTTATTAAATCAAATTTCTTTAAATGAGGAGTATTTGATAAAACAAATGGGATTACGGTAGAAAATTTTAACCAGTTTCTCTGATAGAACTCTTTTTTTTATTTATTTTTTTATTGTTAAATTTAATGGGGTGACATTGGTTGGTAACAATCAGACAGTTTCCCAATGGACAACTCCACATCACATCACCCATGCATCGCATTATGTGCCCAGCTCCCAGAATCAGGTCCCCCTCTAACCCGATATATCTGGTGCCCACTCCCCCCCTCCCCAGCTGATAGAACTCTTAAGGCTTAAAATTTTAAATGGCATTTTGTATCTTTTGTTTTGAAAATCAGAAGTGTGTTGAGACACTAAATTATTTTATATTCAGTAAGCAAACATGTATTTTGTTTGTCTCATTAAATTATTTACAAAATTGTCTTCAGTTTTAAAAATATATTTGTATTTGTTAGCAGATTAATGTAAATCCTGTTCCAAATCACGTAATGCGGGCTCCTGCTTTGTAATAGTATTTGTCAGATCAAGAGGACGCTATTCTAAGCGGAGTCCCGGGTGCATCACTGCAGGTCGGGCCAGTGCCCTTGGCGCAGATGCTTAATTAACGCTATGGCTTGGTTCTCAGCATTCTCAAGTTACACCATTTTAAATCTGAAAACCATCAAGGTTATATAAAAAGTAAAGCACTTCTGTTGCTAAAATGTCCTCTCTAGTAGTATCTCTTTAGTTGAGCCAAAAATTGGATGTCAGATTTTGTTTGAAAACTGTAATATTTTCAACATAACTGACCTGTAGTGGGTGCTGTTTTGCTTTTGTTAGTGTTTTAATATAGTTTGATGCAAGTATTGGTGAGGTGGGGGGATTCCGTGTGAACCTACCAGGTTACACTGTGAACTGTGTGCTGTGTGCGTTTGATGTTGAAGGCCCCGCGGGCCCCTGTGCTGCTCTCTTGCAGTCCAAGGCCATGAACCTGTACGAGGCCTGCCTGACGCTGCTGCAGGTGTACTCCAAGAACAACCTGGGCCGGCAGCGGGTGGACGTCACCGCCGAGGAGGAGCAGTACCAGGACCTGCTGCTCATCATGGAGCTGCTCACCAACCTGCTGTCCAAGGAGTTCATCGACTTCAGCGACACCGGTGAGGCCGCGGCCACGGCCGCAGACCGGCTCCGTGGTCTCTAAAGCGGAGGGACGGAGCGTCACCCGTGCGGCCGAAGGGAGGCTGGGCCCAGGCCTCCTGCCTAGCTCTCGTCTGTGAGAACAGCAGTGTCTCCATGGACCAGGTTCTCACTACACGCCCTGCCGCGGTCCCGCAGACCCTGCTGTCCCAGTCGAGGGCCCCAGGGTGCGGCATGGAGGCCCGCGTGGGGGTGGGGCGCACGGGGCTCCAGAGCTCATGGGCGGGACCTCGGCCAGGGAGCACTGACCACACGGCCCTGGGGACATGGCAGCCTCCCGAGCGGCCCGTGAGGATGCCTCCGAGGTATCACAGGGCCCGCCCGCCCAGGGGCGGTGCAGGCGTGTGCTGCCCACCGCTCTCACAAAGCACTGAGCTGTCACAGTGCAAGACCACCAGGGCTCAGGAAGACAGGCTGAGGCACTAGCACTGACAGTGCAGCGTACGGGTCAAAGAAGAGGGTGGGCAGAGAAAGGTAAAGAAACAGCGTAGCTAATAAAATTGATGGCAGACGGACAACACAGTGATGACTTCTGTGGACTGAGCTCTGTGAGCGTCTGATTATGTCCTCAGTGTGTACGGTGCCCAAAAGGCTCTTAACCAGATCGCTGATGAGGGAAGATCACGCTGCGTCCTCACCAGCGTTTCAGTGCTATCATTTAGGTCATTTTTAATTTAATGAATGAGAAGTAGTAACTGAAAATTTGCATTGCTTGATTAACGATCAGAGTGAAATGTTTTTCATTGGGTTAGTTTTGTAAGATGTTCATGGATTTTGCTCACTTATCTATTTGGGTCTTAGGATTCTTATTAGTTTATGTACATTCTTTGTGGACTAACGAGAGTAACCCTTTGTCTTATTGGTAGCTGTTTTGAAAAGCTACTTTGTTTTAATGTAACATTTTAGTTTGTGCTTCTCCACATTCCTTTTCAGCTTAGAAAACCCCACACGCCTGAGAAGGTGGGTGTTACTGTGGAAGGTGTTAGCTCACAGCATGACCGGCGTGTCAGTGTGGGTGACCCGGGTGTCACTGTGCTGGGCCCGAGTCTCCTGGTCGGGTGGGTGGAGTGTGCGTCCTCGTGCTCCAGCTGAAACCCTGCACTGTCCCTGTCCCACCAGATGAGGTGTTCAGAGGACACGAGCCAGGACAAGCGGCGGGCAGGTCGGTGTCTGCGGCCGACGTGGTTCTGTACGGCGTGAACCTCATCCTGCCCTTGATGTCACAAGACCTCTTGAAGGTAATCGGGGCAGGTGGAGGCGACATTAACGTGTGCAGCGAGGCTCCCAGGGAGGTAGGACAGGAGCGGGGTGCGGCTCCCCTCCATCAAGCACACGTGCCCGTGGGACGCGGGGTCTGTCCTGCCAGCCTCACGTGTGCCTGCAGCTCAGGACAGGCCCCCGTCGGTGCTGCCCCAGAGGCCTGTGTCCTGATCCGCTCGTGGCAGGAACAGCTAGAAGCTGGGTTCTGATGGCTGCATCTTGGCTCCCTGGTCTTTGTCGTTGAGCACACGAGGCAGGTTAGGCGCATAGGTGCCGGGGGGGCCACTCAGCAGGGGAGGAGCCGAGAGTCACTCCAGGTAGAGGTGGGGTGGTAGGCAGCCATGACCTCTGACCCCGCTGTGCCTGGGCTTGCCGGTCACGATTGGGGGAGGCACTGAGGCCGCCCTTCCTCTCGCCTCTAATCACGCTGTCTTAGGAGGGACAGGGCTGTATGCGTAGTGATGGGAGGCACTCAGGGGCCAACACGCACGGGGCCGCTGAGTGTGAGCAGGGGCTGCAGAGTCCCGGCCTGGTGGCCATCACTGCGCCTCCCTCAGGACAGGCGTCTGCTGGGGGCTCCTGGGACCCGAGAGCCAGGTTCCTCACTCACGACCAGTGTGATTGGCTTGAGGGGCTGCTTGTTTTTTATCTAATGAAGCGTTAAACGTTCAGCTCGTGAGTGTAAGTGAGGCTGAACTACAGAGCACCTGCTTTTAACCTGAGTTCTGCAGGTTGTCCAACCAGAAGTAGGTCTGGGAGAGTGAGGGGCTTTCTCTGTCCTGCACTTGAGTGCAGATAAACACATTCCCAGGAGAGCTTATTCACGGGCCGTTGAATGACTGGAGATCTGGCTGCTTTGTTTAGTGTTTTCAGGTAAACACACAGGATTATCTGGAGTTGGTTGTAGCTTTTATTAACTATTCAGGAAGTATTTGTTTCTGCTGTATGTTACCTTCATGTTAGTTACTGAAATACCACCTTCATTGCAACTTATTTTTACATTTGATTAGGTCTTTGTGTTTTCTATATCTTGTATGTGTTTAAAGAAATCATTATATTTAGAAGCTTGTCTGTTCCATTTTTGTTAAGCATCCAAATATTTAATTTTTCTTTTTCCAGTTTCCAACCCTTTGTAATCAGTACTACAAATTAATCACGTTTATCTGTGAGATTTTTCCTGAAAAAATACCACAGCTTCCTGAAGATCTTTTTAAAAGTCTGATGTACTCCCTAGAACTAGGAATGACGTCATATCCTTTGAATGAACATTGTCATCATTTGTCACTTGGGGGAGAGCCTGCCTAAAGAACAGGTTTTTTTGTTTTTTTTGTAATTAAATTTATTGGGGTGACATTGATTGATAACAATGACATTGTTTCCGGGTGTACAATTCTACATTACGCTGTCTGTACATCGCATCATGTGCTCACCACTGAGAATCAGCTCACTTTCCATCACCGAGTATTTGATGCCCCTTCCCCCCGCCCTCAGGTCACCACTAAACTAGTGAAGAACAGGTTTTTAAATGTGTGGCTTTATTTTTCCTTTGTGGTTCTGTTACACGTCTGTAAAAAGCTGCCATCTCTAATTGCCCCGATTCCACGGGTCTTTCATCAGTTTGTCCGTCTGTCCTGTCAGCTCCCAGAGCGTTTGGGCCTGGTCCCCGTGTCACGGCTTTAAGTGCCCCCCCTCACTAGTGTCACACGGCTGCCGACAGCCGAGAGTTCCAGGCTTCTTGCCAGGCGTGTGCTCGGGCAGAAGCACGCCGCCAGCCTCCCGCCCGGGACCTTACGTCAGCCAGTGCCTCGCACGCTGATACACACTCGCCTGCATTCACGCCTAGACACACCCCTGTGCAGTGTCCGCCCTCAGTAAGTTAGGTGTGTCCACTCGGTTTGCTCTTTGACCTTCGTGATCAGAATGAGCTCGGAGGTTTGCCAGCTGTGCCTGGAGGCGCTGACGCCGCTGGCTGAGCAGTGCGCCAAAGCACAGGAGGCGGAGGCCCCGCTGTTCCTGGCCACGCGGCACTTTCTGAAGGTGAGGGCCTGGGCCCGGCACCACCCAGGATGGCGGGATGAGGCGGCGCTCCCCGCTTCACGTGACGAGGTGCTGCCGCGCCTCTGCTCTGCGTCCTGGGAGATCGACGCGGTGACGGTCACGGGGGGGGGGGGGGGTGTTGGTGGCCTGGTTACCACACCACAGCCGGTGACCGCACGTGTGTGCTGTCCTTGGACTTGACGCACCACTTCTCTCTCATCGGGTCTGCTCTGGCGAGGGGAGGGCCGCGCCTGTGCTCAGCGGCCCCTTGTCTTGCAGCTGGCGTTCGACATGCTGGTCCTGCAGAAGCACAGCACCGAGATGACGGCGGCGGCGGGCGAGGCCTTCTACACGCTTGTGTGCTTGCACCAGGTACGGGCCGCTCAGGCCACTCCCCTTGGAGTCAGGACAGCGGCCCAGCCCCCCCCCCCCCTTACAGCTCCTGCCTGTCCGTGTGGGGCCCCTGGGAAACCGCAGGCTCAGGTTTTGTGTAAAATACAAGACACGTGAGGGATGAGGTTTGAACACAGGAAAAGGCAGCACAACAAAGTGTGTGACCTCATGGCTTCTGCAGCCAGACGGCCCAGATCCCTGCTCGGAGGTGCTGGTCGGGGCCCCTCGTGTGTGTCGCTGGGTGAGAGCTGCCCCTGGGCTGCGAGGCTGTCCTGGCAGGTGCACGGGCAGGGAAGCTGGGACCGGCCCTGGTCTGGCGCGTTCCGCGGATGCTCACGGAAGGGCTGCCATCCTGCCCCAGGGCCTCCCGGGTCGCGTCCTCTGACGGCTCTCTCTCTCAACAGGCGGAGTATTCCGAGTTGGTCGAAACGCTGCTCTCAAGTCAGCAGGACCCCGTCATTTACCAGAGACTAGCTGACGCCTTCAACAAGCTCACCGCCAGCAGCTCGCCCCCGACGCTGGACCGGAAGCAGAAGATGGCCTTCCTCAAGAGCTTGGAGGAGTTCATGGCAAATGTTGGTGGGCTCCTTTGTGTAAAATAAAGAACAAAACCATGCCTCCCTCAGACCCTTTCTGCACAGGGCACTGACTTGCTGAGCAGTGACCGGGTCTCGTCCTGCCTGCTCCTGGGCCACTTGGGATTTCGGACAGCCTGGCAGTGTGATGTGTGATGCGGTGACACAGGAGGGTCGCCATCGGGGCAGCGTCTGCTCTTGGGTGTTGCCCCATTGCTCGTGTGTGTCTCGTGGGTTTTGAACGGTGATTTTGCATTTTTACGTGAGGTTCTGCGTTTGTGCAAGCAGGGCAGGCACTGGAAACTCAGTGCCTTTGCCTCTTCATCCCGCACTGGGTGGCTCGCCGAAGCTTCGGGCTTTTGTGACGGGTCTCAGATGGCCGCGTGCCAGCGGTTCCTCAGACGCTGTCTGTGCAGCACCTGCGTCCAGGGGGCCCTCGGCGTCAGAGCTTCTGCTCCCAGGCCTGGGCATCTTCGTGGCCACACGTGCCTCCCTCGGCCACCCCAGAAGTGTTGTGTTTTCACGCGTTTTCCTCCCTTTGACAGTTCTCGTGGCCTCCCCCGGCGGCACTTCCGTAACGTCCGCTGGTGCCACAGGTTTTGCGTAGCACAGGTCTGTAATCGAACCCTGATGCCTGTACTTGTGGAGGAGATTGTGTGTGTGTGTGTTTGTTCCATAAAGAACTTCAGGAACCATAGCCATTTCATTGCCTTAATTTGAAGCAGGAAGTACAAAGAGCAGGCTTGCTGCTCCAGAGCGGGCGGTGGTCACTGAGACCCACGCCCCTGCTGCCGCCTGTCCATCTGGCCCGGCAGCCATGGCTCCCGCTCTCCTCTGAGCACCTTTCGAGCAATAACTTGTAAAGGACAGGGTGGCTGACTCCTGCCAACTGTCACACCAGGCGTTAGGAGCGGTGCTGGTGCTGGGCTGTGCGTCTCGTCATTTCACAGGAACCACAGAAATCGAAGAGGTAAACAAGCTGCATCTTAGATCCTCTAGCGTGCTTTTCTAATGGGCTTCTGCACCGCTGCCTCGCTCCCCTTAAACTAGGGAAACGAGAGCTAATTTGCAAGTGGCAGGCGTGTGAACTTGCGCGTCTCCGTGGCAGGATCACAGGGCAGAGTGTGTGCTGCTGTGTCCTGGGCACCCGTGTGCCTCAGTGAGGGTGTTGCTGTCTGACCGCAGAGCGGGCGCGCCCTCACGTGGCATGGCTCGCAACGGCTGCAGGCCCCCCCGACCCCGAGTTGTGCCCAAGTCCGGAGCCGTGACCGCGAGGAGCGTTTCTCTTCATTTGCTCCATCGAGTAGCAGCTGAGGTGGAGCAAAAGTCACAGACGCCTCGGAAAAACCCACCATCACGTCACAAAACAGACGTACTGTGTTTTAAAAGCACTTCAAACGGTGCGTTTGTGTTTCAATTTCTTCTGTTTCCCGTAAAGAGCTTGGAGCCGTGAGCAGCAGCAATCGCTTTGATTTGCACAGTCCTGGTGCTTCACTTCCCAGCGCCTACTCGGTGGTGTGGCCGTGCGGTTCTGGGTGACGAGCGCAGTCCACTCACCGTGACAAAACCGGAATCCAGTTACTACTGAACGTAAAAATGAGCAGGAAAGGCATCTGCTTTAACAACTCTCGTCTAGGGGGAGAGGTAGGCGCTAAGTTAGCCCAGATACTGTCATACTGCAGTTTCACGAGACTGCTGTTAAGTAAGACAACGCTGACTTCAAATTGGACCAAATACGTTAAGCTATCACTGGAATGTTCACTAGCGGCAAACTGCAAAAAAAAAAGCCGCCACCATTTTGAGAGAGAGAAAAGGTAGGCATGTGTGCACGTGAGTGACTGATGGGGTTGCTTGTTTGCTTTGAGTCTCTCTTGGTTTTACTTTGTCCACTTTTATCTTTAGCTATGTTTATTGGCTTTTCTGTTTTGTTGTTGCTGCTGTTATATTTGTTTTAATGCTCTTGGCCCAGTGGGTGTCAAGAATACTGGCTTAATTCTAGGAAATTGATTTTTACTATTACAGCTGACTGTTGTCAAAAGTTTTGCAAACAAGACATCATTTGGGCCCCCTTTTTATATGTTAAAGAGACACTGTCAAGTATTTAAAAATAATTTTATGTTATATGAAGTTCTGTTGTTCATACATAGTACGTGACTTGTAGCCTCTAGTTTTCAGTCCATTCTTTGGGTCTCTTTTCCACGGCCCTTTGGTTTCCCAGGACACAGTCACGGGGGCTCACGTCCTGGCGGCTCTGCTCCCAGACGGGACCTGACCTTGTCCCAGGACCGTCACCCCTGTTCCCTCCGCCTCACTGTCTTCTGATCTGTTGGAGGGCCACCGATGTGTTAGCAGCACACTGAGTTTTTGTCTGGTGTAAAGTGTGACATTTTATGTAAAAACAAACAACAAAAACCTTACAGTCTTTTTTGAACTAATTTAAAATTTTTAATCTTCATTGTAAGCTGTGTTATCTAATTATATTATTCTGTTCAGATGAGATATTTTTTTTCTCACAGTTTTTTATTCAAAACTCAGCATCTCTCGAATTCTCCCCCCCACCCCCCTATTGCTGTCTTTGGTTGAACTTTTTCTTTTACCAGAAATGTCAAGCCTGTATTTCCAAGGTCAGCATGTTGCCCTTTTCTGTTACTACTCGTGTGGGGCCCTCAGATACGGAAGGGGATGCGCTGTCACAAGGACACCAAGTCCGAGTACCTAGGACACAATGCCGGCGAAACCCTTAAAATGCAGTTTGTCTAGAACAGTTTTGTTTCCTTTTGCTGTGTCTGTCAATGTAGGAGGCCTGTGACACACAATTACTACTGGTTCCTGAATAAAATACTGTTATGGAAGAAGGAACCCCAGTACTTCTTAGGGTTTTTTAAAACCAGAGAATAAGGAACTGATTCAGATACACGTTTTAAACATTATAATTTTCTGTAAATTCTGCAAAACAGCCTACCAGATTTGAAGATATAAAAATGTTTTAAATTACTTTAAAATGTAAGTAGATGTTTTCTGTCTTGGTAACTATGTCCTAAAAACAGGGCATTTAAGAATTCTTTAAAAACTGATTTTGTAAAATTTTAAAATGTCCAAGTTACGTATATTGCTGAGCTTTATGGTTCAGGTTGAACGTGAGACGTTTTCACTCAGATGTAAGAAATGTGGCGTTATCCTGGGAGCCCATGACATACTTAGCCGTAGGTAGAGCACACTTGGTTCAGGTAACCTCACAAGCTTCACACCGGGCACCCTTCTCTTTTGGCGTGGAGGGTGGGGGTCTGGCCCTGGTCCCCGGCCCCCAGCCTCAGTCTGTGGGAAGACTGAACCAAGACCAGGTGGGGCGACTTCTCCGAGTGCCGGGGTCCACGCGCTATTAATGATATTATGAGCCAGGCGATTAAAGTCTTGCCCAGCCCTGGTCTTAGCTGCTCCTTGGAGTGGGAGGCGTGGCCTGCACAGCCCCCCACCCCCCGCTGGCCATGGGTCCTGGTCCTCAGGCCCTGGGCTTGCCCCTGCCTGTCCCCCCGGCCTCCCCAGCAGTGGGGAGGTTCTTCCTCGTCTTCAGTCTGCTCTTAGGCCGCAGCTACGAGGGGCTGTCAGGTATGTACTGATAGCTTTCTGAGCCTGAAATTAAATACTGTCCCTCCCCTGTGTGCCTAGCAGGGTCCGACCTCACGTGAGTCGAGTCTGGGCTTCCCCTGGGTGTGTTCTGTCACAGAGAATTACGGCACCACAGAGACCGGTGGAGTCATTCGGCCGTCTGCACAAAGACAGCAGCTGGTTTCCTCGTCACAAAATCCTAACACTGGCCACTCAGCACGTGTGAAGATTTTTAAATTTATAAATACTAAATTTTAGACTTACGCTAAGACTTAGGTTTTTAAAGAGATCCAGGGACAGGTATACTGTTTCTAACTACTTACCTCTGCATTACTAATGAAGGTGTAAAGTCACATTTACTTTTTCAAAAGATGCTAAAGTATGATTTTAGGAAGTAAGTCAAGGCTGTGTTTTGGGACAGTTACAAGCTGAATATCAAGTTGAAAATTTTTTTTTGTATTTTTAAATCCATAAATGGGAGTTAAAATGTCTTTTTCACTAAATATTTCTATTACATTTTTGTTTTGACCTTGTGTGATTTGTTCATGGGCATTTTGCTTAGACTGTTTTATGAAACTGATTGAAACAGCACATCATAGGATGATCAAAACCGGGGACATTACACAGTCATAAATAATTAAAAATCAAAACATGATGACATATCTGTATAGACAAAGGCTTGCGTTACCTTCTGGGAGAACACCCCACCCTCACAGAATATGCAGGATTCAGAAAGAAAATGTTTTGTCTATATTCTGTAATATTGAGCATATTTACTTTTATCTCAGCTCACAGTCTTAGAAACAATATCAGAGTTATTCTTCAAATCATTGAATTCGGTGCATATTTTAGTTGGTTTAGGTCATTCTTTTTGGCCTTTCAGGTAAAGTGAAAATTACATTCTGCTGTGTGTTAGACAGACTGTCTCTCTTTACCTATCTTGTAAACAAACATATGCAGTAAAAAGTTAAATTTTTTAAAGACTAAAGTGCATTTTGAAAATATATTTATTTTAAACCTGATTTTGCTTTGGATATTCATTGATTTATAATGGCATTTCATAGGCCACCTGGAAATTTGAGTCCGCTCTGAGGGTAAATAAGGGAAACTTAGGTTTAAGAGGACAAAATAGAGCGTGTATTCAGTTTTCCTTTCCCCTCTTTAATTATAAGGGCTGTACCTCCGGCACAGGCCAATCATCTGTCATTTGAAAGAGCCACAGAAGACTTTAAAGGTCCCAACTACAAAAAACTGGTATTCTTTTTAAAAAGACATCTCTAAAAATACACGTGGTTTATATTAAGTGGTTAACGAATGATGCCTTCTGTGTGTTTGATTAGATTGTGAAATCTGCTTTTCGTTTTTACATGGGATCCCTGACTGGGTTGTGTGCGTTCTTTGTAATCCCAAATGGCCGTTCAGTTCTACTCTTAAAACCGAGTGGAAGCAGCAGGCGTATTTGGTGTGATGTTAATGAGAAACTCTCTTGCTAAGAAATTCCATACAGCACTGATGGCAGCACGTAAATCAGTTCTGTAAACGACTCTTCCCAGAGGTAAAAGTTACACATTCCATTACGTTTAAAGAGTCTAAGAACACGCTGGTCCATTGGATGGCTGTGCCCCAACACAAAGTCTCATACCTGACAGTCCTCAATTATTTTTAAAAAGAGATGTTGTCCTCTCAGTATAGTGTGACCATGTAGCCCTGGCCACAACCACCACAGTGGCATTGTGACAGCGTTCACTGTATTTATTGTATCTTTTGTAAACAACAAAATTGATCTAGTTAAGTGTTTCAGTTTCTGCTGAATATGCTCATATTCCTCCAGCAACAACGAAATCCTCACTGATTTCCAAAGTGAGTTTCATGTGTCACTGATTCGCTATAACTTAGCTGTTACCACATAAATGGGAGAAATCACATTGTTTGCTTTACCACACTAACGCACATTGTGACGCTCTAGAACGGGGTGTCAAATCTTCTGGCTTCCCTGGGCCACACTGGAAGAGTTGTCTTGGGCCACACATACATTACACTAATACTAATAATAGCTGATGAGCTAAAACAATAAAGAGTGGCAAAAAAAATGTTTTAAGGAAGTTTACGAATGTGTGTGGGGTTGCGTTCAAAGCTGTCCTGGGCCACGTGCGGGTTGGACAGGTTTGCTCTAGAAGACCTTAATCAGATTTCCCTCAGTTTATTTTTCTCTTCTCAAAGCATCAGACTGGGAAGTCAGGGGAGCAGCTTTTGCAACATCCTTAGGTTAATTTGAGTTTGGTGGTAAAACAGTTGGAGAATGGAAGGAAAACACCTGAATATGTGCTTTTGTGATTGAGGTAATTATTAGTTTTTTAAAAAGGAAAACTGTCCAGTTTCATCCTTATCTTAGAGCTTTCCAGAGTAACCTCCATTTCTTTGAGGTACCATTTCTGAAGGGTAGTAAGATGAACAATAATCATTCTGAATACACAAAAGGAGTAATTCCTGAATTGAAACTGATTTTGAAAGCCTCTTTCAAGTCTAGTTGAACTTGACAAGTAATTTTCCCTTTACTTCAATACCAATCAGATTGTCTTTGATATTTTAATTTTTCTTCTGATTTGTAAAAACCCTTAAATTACAGTGCAAATGTTTCACCAGGAAACTGTTCATCTTTGTTGTTTTTACTGTATTACTGGCAGGCTGTTGATGGACATCCTGACATCCATGGTCACTTTAATTATAAAAATAATACATATTACATGAAGGTACTATTGCGTCTCATATGCTATGAAAGCAGTTGAAGCTCAAAGCTTAAGAACTGTTTCAAACCAAAAACAATTTGCTTTAACATAAGCCTGTGTGAAGTTTATAAGCCAGGGCAGTCTTGTATGTATGGAACACTACGTCTGTAAAAAAATACTGCCATAAAAGTTGGTTCTTTGGTTCTCGTTACTGACTTTAGTTTATGTATTTTCTTTCCTGCTCCTTGGCTAAGTTACACCTGGTTTTGAAATGTTTGGGCCAAAGTTGCTATGGGCCTGGGAACAGTATTTGAAGGAGACATCACGGTGCTCCCGAAGCCGCCCACCTGTTTAATGAACCACTGAAGGGCGTTGCTTGGCAGCTGGACCACTGGTTTTATGGCCTAAACCTAAATGCTTGAAAGGGTTTAAAGCGACTCAGCAGAACACAAACAAGTGAGCTCTATCATGAAATGGGTAAAGAAGTGAAGGCGGGAAGGTGGACACACAACACAGGCTGCCCGCCTCGGAGGGAGGCGGCGTCACCGGGGGCCCCGCCAGGCGCGAGAACGCACCGAACACGCAGCTGGCCCCGAGTGGGCGCGGGCGGCTGGACGGGAAGTCGGGGAGGAAGATTACAGTGCCCGGCGGTCGGTTATTGATGTCTCGGTTATAAGAGACAGACAAGGCCTTGACGGGCGTTGGTGAGATGTGCATCTTGCAAAGCGCAAAACAGGGTTTCCTGGAACGCGTTTAGCTGGAACGCGACCTAATTGTGCGCTGCCGCGCCCCGTAGGCGCTAAGGAGCGCAGCGCGGGGCTGGGGCGCATGCGCGAGCGCGGCTCGCCCCGCCCACACTCCCGGCTGTCCGGACTGCTGCGCGCGCGCGAGCCGGTGAGTCCCGCGCGGCCGGTCGGCTGTGGGCGGGCGGCGCGGTTCCCCACCGTGTCCCGTCAGTGGTGTCCGGGCGCGGCCGGCGAGCTGCGGGGGCCCTGAGGGGGGCCCGGGCCGCCCCGGAGACGGCGGCGTCCGCGGACGGGAAGGGTTGCGGTGACGCGGGTCCAGAGGACGGAACAGGCTGCGTCCCGTCCTTCCCGGGACGTGACGCCCCACTCGGTTTCCCGAGGCGGGTGTGGGCGCCCCCGTGCGCGTCCCTGTGAGGAGACCGGGGCCGCCCTGACGGCGCGTGCGCGGGACGCGCCGCCGCTCCCGTCGTGCCTCGCGCGGAGGGCCGGCCGGCTCCTACGAAACCGGCTTTTTGTCTCCCGCCCTGTTTTACTCTTCTTTCTTCTCCTTGGCATCCCATTGATTATTCACATGACTTCCTATGCTTAAAAAAAATCCTCTAGGCGAAGCCGGGATGGCTCAGTGGGTTAAGTGCTCACTTTGCAGCCCTGGGGACCGAGGATCGAATCCCAGTCCCGGCCCGTGCAGCCCCACATGCTGAACTAGGGAGTGCCCCCAGATCAGTTCTCTCTCTGTCTCTGTGTCTCTGTATCTCTCTCTCTCTCTCAAAAACAATAAAATAAATAAATCTTTAAAAAAAAAAAAAATCCTCATCTTGTCCGTGAAGCCCGGGAGGATCGGAAGTGCGTGCTCAGGGCCATTGGGGAGCCGGGAGGAAGCAGGAAGTTGAGATGTTTCTGCCGAAATCTCACTTGTGAAAGCAGAATGTGCATTTAAAGGGCAACTCTGCAGTTTTAAACTGTAGTTCTGCCCATGGCCCCTGTAGCTGGTTGCATTTAAATATGTTTACTTCCCTTGTAAAACCTTCACCTTGGACCCTTGTAATGAGATAAGGGGGTTTCGATTATTTGATGGGAAAAATACTCGGTGCTTTTATCTGCAGGTCACGGTCAATTTGTGAGATGAGCGACTCGGAAGACGATGGCGTCCCCCAGCTCTCCTCCCACACCCTAGCAGCTCTCCAGGAGTTTTATGCTGAGCAGGAGCTGCACGCCCACCCGGGTGGGGGTGACAAGTACAGCGTGGGAGTAATAGAGGAGAAGTGGGTACGTGAGTGTCGGCTGTCACGCTGTGCGGACCTAGTCTAGCGTCTACACCTCACCTAACACCCGCGCCTGTTTACGGGGCTAAAACACAAAGCAGCGGTCCGTGAATATGTTCAGATGGCCCAAGTGCAGGCTCAGGTCTCAGGCCGAGTGGTGGTGAGTGGCGTGTCATTGTGTCCCTTGCTGTGTGCAGGTGCATCCAGCAACCCTGTTGGGAAGGGACCACTCAAGTGTGTGAATCATTGATGAAAGGGAGCTTCTACAATGTTAACAACTTCTGGTGTGTGGGGTCCAAATAAAAATAATGAAAGGGAAAAAAATGGGTCGAGGGAGACTCCGAACTTGAACTGAAACACAGAAATTTAAATTTTTTAAATTTTTTTTAAATTTTATTAAGATAATCGATTTTACTGTGAGTATAGGGAACTGCCCAGCTGTTATGGCCAGAATCGTGGTGTCCCCCTCAAACTCATATGTTTTTTTGTTTGTTTGTTTTTTATTGTTTTTGACAGAGAGAGACAGAGACAGACAGAGAGAGAACTGAACTGGGGGCATTCCCCGGTTCAGCACATGGGTCCACACGGGCCGGGGCCGGGATTCGATCCTTCCCTCCTCGGCACTGCAAAGTGAGCGCTCAACTCACTGAGCCATCCCGGCTTCCCCAGAAATTTAAATTTTTAAAGGAGATAGCTGAAAAATAGACATGGCTTGAATTGTCTCGACTGTCATGGATGATAGATTTGCAATTGGAATAAAGTTTTCCTAGGCTGTTTTTTTCTTTTCAGTCTTTTACATTTTATGTCAAGTTTGGTTCCCCTAAGCTATGTAGAATTTTTCTATTTACCACCTGTTTGAAACAGACTGTGGTAAAAAATGTGTCTTTCCCTTATTCTACGACCCACCTACACTTAGAAGCCTCTCTCTCCAGCTTGATGCTTCTATAGATGGTAATATCAGAAACTGGAAGAATTAACTGCATTATTCTTAAGTAGCCTCTTCCTTTCTGCTTAATTTTTCCACCGCTATGCACTTTGTTCTGATCCTAAAAGTAATCTATAGAAAACATGTGAACAAAAATGTTAGGACTAATCCCACTACTTAGAATTAAATATTTTCGTGATTTTGACATTTTTTAATAAAAATTTTTTTAAATGTTCAGTTACAGTTGACATTCAACATTATGTTAGTTTCAGGTGTACACAATAGTTGTTCAGCATTTATACACCTAAAGAAGTAATCACTGTGATAAGGCCAGCAACCACCTGACACTGTACCACGCTGTCACATTATTGACTGTATTCCCTGTGCTCTCTCTCACATCCCTGTGATTCTTTTATAAGTGAGAATTTGTACTTTAATTTTCTGAATTCTTTTAAGAGTTTATTTGAGACAAACTAATGACAATGCCAGGAATCAAGTCTCAAGTGCTCTCTTGAATTTGAACTTCTTAGTCCCTCCCCCACTTTCTCTCCCATCCCCCCAACCCCCTCCCATCTGGTAACCGGGAAAATGGTCTCTGTATCTCTTAGTCTGCTTCTGTTTTGTTTGTTCATGTGCTGTGTTCTTTAGAGGCCACTTATCAGTGAGATCATATGGTATTTGTCTTCTCTGATTTATTTCACTGAGCATAGTGTCCTCTAGGGCGGCCCAACACAATCCATAAACTTCCGTAAAACGTGATGAGATTTTTTTTTTTTTAGCTCATCGGTTATCATTAGTGTTAGTGTATTTTATGTGAGCTCCAAGACAGTTCTTCCAGTGGCCCTGGGGAGCCACAAGCTTGGACAGCCCTGCTGTAGGTTCATCCATATTGTTGGAAGTGGTAAGATTTCATTCTTTCTTTGTAGCTGTGTCGTCTTCCCTTGTACGAACGTGCCACCTCCTTTGTCTCCAGCTGTCTGTCGCTGGCACTTGGGTGCTTCCACATCCTGGCTATTGTAACTAGAACTGCAGTGAGCCTAGGGGTGCATGTGTCTCTTTGAATGAGTATAATACATTAAGATTTTTATTTTTTAAAAAATGATAGATAGGGGATGCCAGGATAGCTCAGCTGGCTGAGCGCCTGCCTTGCAACCACGAGGTCCAGGGATCGAATCTTGGCCCCGGCCCGTGCCGACCCATGGGCCGAACCGCAGCACAACTGGTAATGGCTGGGATGGTGGCGAAGGTTCTTGTCTCCCATGCAGGAGACCCCCAGTTCAGTTCCTGTCTGTGTCCTGCCATCCACCTGTGTGGAATGAAATCATGTCACAACTAATGATGTACAACTATGGAGATTGCTGTGGGCCCTCCTCCTCCTCTTTCTCAAACAATAAAGTGAACCTTAAAAAAAAATGATAGGAGAGCCACAACATGTTCTTGTATCCGGATAATGAGGGAGTGAGGGAGCACTACCGGCCCCCAAACCACGTGAAGCGGAAGACCCCGAAGGCTGCGTCCCCGGGGGCTTCCCTCCAGTTTTCCTATAACAAAGAGGGGGGATTCCAGCTGGCATTTTTCCTGTAGCTAAGAATGGTTAGACAGACGAGCTCGTATGCACATGTATCCAAATTAGTGTCTGTTCTGTCTTTGCAAACATATACCCCTGGCATTTCTAGGTAAACAGTCACATAGCCTGCAGATACTAAGTTTTACTTTTTTGACTGTCATTTATTGTCTTGCTTTAGTGCAATGGCCAGGTCTTGCAGTAAAATGTGGAGTAAGGTTCTGAAAGCAGATATTCTTGCCTTATTCCTTGCCTCCTGGTGAAAACATTAGGTCTTTCACTCGTTGATTATAATGCTGGCTGTCTTTGTTTGTTTGAAAGATTTATTTTTTATTGTTTTTGACAGAGAGAGAGATACAGAGACAGAGAGAAGGGGGAGGGCCCAGAGCGGTCTCCACAGTTGCACATCATTGGCTTTTCCACATAGTTTCATTCCACAGGTGGACGCGGGGCTGCACAGGGCAGGAACTGGGCTGGGGTCTCACCCCGGTGAGAACTGAACTGGGGGCACTCCCCAGTTCAGCATATGGGTCCACACAGGCCGGGCTGGGGCCGGGATTCGATCCTCAGTCCCCGGTGCTGCAAGACGAGCACTTAACCCACTGAGCCATCCAGGTTTCCCTGTTTGTTTGTTTTAAATGCCCTTGATCGGTTTAAAGAAGTTCCTTACTGTTCCTAATTTGCTAAGGGGTTTCTTATGTAATTAGGAGGGGTGCAAACGTCTTCCTCCTGAGGGGAGAACAGTAGTTCAGGAAACTGGTCAGGCGGCCACGGAGAGAGGCAGGGTCGGCTCTGCCAGTGGCTCCCCTCGTGGGGTCCGTGGACAAGGGAGCCTGTTACCGTAGGTGGTGGTTGAATCTAGAGGCTTGTTCATCAGATGCAGGCTTGCTTGTTTTGGCAGGACTCCCGCACAGGTGGGCGTGAGTTCCTGCATCAGGGAGCAGCTGTCCCCCTGTGTAATGTCCACGCCGTCAGCTCCGTGCCTGGGTCTGCTGGATAGTTAGGGCAAAAGTAACGTCACAGAACAGTTCTAAAAAGGACTTAAGCACTTGCACAATTACGTGAGAAGAAGGCCGCTTGTGCCAGTGCTGGAATGGCGTGTCTCGTTCCTCCCTCAGCAGCTGAGCCAGTTCTGGTACAGCCAGGAGACGGCCGAGCAACTTGCCGAGGAGGCCGTGGCGGCTGCGGGGCCCGGGGGCAGGTGAGCGGCAGCTGGTTCCTCTATCACTTTAAGGTAAAGGGGCCCGCGCCCTTCCTGCACACGAGACGGGGTGGCGTCGGTGCACACTGTGGTCTGTGGGCCGAGTTGGGTGCTCGGTCCCTGTCTTGCTTCCTCCTCTAACCAGAGTGTGGGCTGGAAGCACACGCCTTCCCGTTGGCCGTGTTGACACTCACGTGTAGGTTTTCCTAACACGTTGAAACCCCACCTTGTGTAATTTAAAGTCATGGTCCCGGAGGGCTTCTCCAGAAACAAGCCCTTGCTGGCCCTTGCTGCCCGCCCCCTCCTTTCCTAGCTCCCTGTCAGCAGAGCCCTCGGTATTCACAGCCGTCCCTCCACGTGGTGTGTTTGGGTTGGCACTTGAGACGTCTTGGCACAGGAAGACATGCTGCTCGTGCCCGTCCCCCATCCACCCCCGGCTTCCTGACGCCTGGGCGCCTGTCCCGCTCGGGTCTCACAGGGTCAGCCGAGTGTAAGTTCTGAAAGCAGTGCTTGCTCTTCAGAAGTACAACGTGTGCTCGACTAAAACCTGAAAGTTAGGGAGGACTGAGGAAAAAGCCAGTGGAGTGTCCTTCCACTCTGCCACCCGAGGGGCGTCTGGCACAGCACACCTCGCGCGTCCCGTTCTGCGAGTGTTTGGGTATGAGGGCCGCGTGCCCCTCCTGACATCTGGACCACAGGCCGCTGACCTGAGGGGCGAGCCCCCAGCTCTCCTGGTGGACGGGAACGGCTTCCCTCTGCAGAAGCGGCCTGTCTGCCGGGAGACCTGGTATTGGTCTGTCTGTATGGAAAAGTGCAGTTGCTGCAGCAGCTCTTTCTGGTGGTTCAAGATGATACGATGGTGTCAAAATAGCTTCCAAGTACGTACAGGGTCCGGCAGAAGGACGGCTCTGCCGGAACGCTGTCACCAGCTATAAGAAGGGGCGTTACTTCTGCCCGACCCCGTGGTTAGTTTGAGACTGAAAGAGTTTGAAGTAAATGTTACAAAAGAACGTGAAGATAGTTAGTAAACATAGACCTCGGGCTCTCTACGTTCAGTCCCAGTTGTACCTAATGTTTTGCCTTTTTTTTTCCTCTATAAAAAGCACAATTATCTCTTTCATATGTTAAAATTAGGAATTGCTGATTCTGAGTGCCAGACTCCTTAAAAGTGAGGGGGCATGAAGGTTTCTCTGGAGGTGTCCTGGCCCTTTAGGAAGGCCTGGGCATGAGGACGCTCATCTTGGTGCCTGGTCCCCACCCGGGACGCTGCCACTGACCCGCGCTCCTCGCCTTTGGTTCCCCAGGGTGGCCTGTGTGTGCACCCCCAGCGTCTACCAGAAGCTGAGGGAGCTGCACGGAGCACGTGTGTCTGTCCGCGTGTTTGAGTACGATCGGCGCTTCGCCCTGTACGGAGAGGACTTTGTCTTCTATGATTACAACCGTCCCCTGGACTTGCCTGGGGACGTGGCTGCAGGCAGCTTTGACGTGGTGGTAGCAGACCCCCCCTACCTGTCTGAAGACTGTCTCCGGAAGACGTCAGAGACCGTCAGGTACCTGGCTCGTGGCAGGATCCTGCTGTGCACAGGTGAGTGCAGGCCACACCCCGAAGTCCATGCAGGGCTCAGGCCTCGAGGTCAAGGGCTGCAGGGGACCTCAGCCTGCTGCTGTCACCTGACGGGTTCTGTGCCCTCTGCCCAGCTCCCACGCACGCACGTGGACACTGGTTCACGCCGAGGGCTGTGAGCTTCCTGCTCAGGCCGTGCAGCCTCTGCAGGGCGTGAAGTGTAGGGCGTGAGGTGGGGACTCAGGGGTTTCCCTAAGGACGATGTGCTTCATGGGACCGAGAACTGCAGTGGGGGCCGCCCCTGGGTCTGGGCAGCCTGTCCCCAGGAATGAGCTGTGGGGCTGTCCTTGTGGGTGTGAACCCGGCTCTAGTTCAGTCTTTGCTTTTACGCCTGTTCATGGAGCTGGGCCCTCCCCGCGCCAGGACCTTGTGCAGCGGAGCGCACACTTGGTTTTAGGGGTTAGGTTAAAAAATGTGACGAAGCAGATGAAAGAAGTGAATTTCTAATTCTAGTGAGTGATGGGGGGGTGGTGGATGGCCCCTGGCCTGGGTGCTGCAGAGGTGACCGGGACCCCGGGAGGGACCCCGCTGCCGGGTAAGTTGGGTGTTTTTCTTAGTGTCCATAGTGTCCAGCCCCAAGGGGACAGGATCCAGTTTGTCTAAAGATGTTTGTGAAACAGGACTGGGGGGTGAGTGGCCTGGCAGCCCCGTGGGTGCTGCTGCAGCATCCCGCTGAGACTGTGCACGAGGTGGGGTGAGCAGGAGGGCTGGTCGGGGACAGAGGCCCTCGGGGACGGGGCTGGAGCGTGTCCGGGGCCCAGGTGCCCACGGCCAGTGTGGGTGCCGTGGTTGGAAAGAGTGGACGTTGCTGGGGACGAGGGCGGCACTGATCGTGCTGTTGCTGTTCCTGTGTTGCTTTGCTACGTAATTTGTTTTGAAAGCGCTACGTGCACTGGCGTTGCGAGGTGGGAAAACTGTTTATTAGGTAAAAGGGAACGGGAGGGGGGCGATGGAGGGGCCGCGGGGCGCCCTGCCCCTCAGCGCAGCACGCCCGTGTGTCCCCTCCAGGCGCCGTCATGGAGGAGGCGGCCGCGCGGCTCCTGGGCGTGAAGAGGTGCAGCTTCGTCCCCACACACGGCCGGGCCCTGGGCAACGAGTTCCGCTGCTACACGAACTACGCCTCGGGGCTGCGCCGCGACCCAAGTGGAACGGCGGTGCCGTGTGCCAGCCCCGCGTGGAAGCAGGAGGCTGTGGGGGGCTGGCAGCGCCCCCGGTGACCGGGACAGACTGCGCTCGCCTCCCGGGGAAGAGCGCCCGGCAGGCAGGATCAGGAGGCTGCACGGCGGCGGTGGCGCCGCTTCTCGGGCCTCGCTGTTCCAGCTTCACCGCGCAGGTCGGCGTTTGTGCGACACTTGTGGGTTTGTCCCTGAGCCGCGCCCGGCGCGTGTGGGCAATAAACGTCCTATACCCTCCTGTGAGCCAGCGCGTGGGCCGGGGCCGCCCGGTGGGGCCCGGGGACGCACGGGCCCCTGGGCCTCACGCGGGACCGCATCGCTGCGTGGGCGCCTGACCGGGGCGAGCAGAGGCCGGCGCCGTGGGAGCGGCCGCGCGGGGCCTGGCGGGAGCAGCAAGCAGCGCGGGGGTCCCGGCCTGGAGCGAGGACTCTGCCCGGTGACCCTGGCCACGGCGCACGCGAGGGACACGGGCCCGGGACTGCTCGTGCGGGGCGGGGCGGGGGCGTCCTTGTCCTCCGGCCGCTGCCGCCGCCGCCTCAGCGAGACCCTCGCGGGGAAGAGGCGCGTCTGCCCGCGGGGCTCGTGCTCCGGAAGCGCCGCGCCCGCGCCCCTGCGGGCGGCGAGTGACGACCCGAGCGCGGGAAGAGGTGGCTACAGGGGCCCGGGCGGGTGCTCGGCGCCGGGCGCGGGCGCGCGCACGCAGGTGCAGCCCACGGGCACGGCCACGTACTCCTCGGTGTAGACGGCGCGGCCGCCCGCGCAGCCCGGCGCGCGGCGCAGCACCACGGTGGGCAGCAGCACTGGCGCGCTGCGCAGGCGCAGGTCCTCCTCGCCGCGCGGCCCCGTCAGGCAGCCGCGGCACAGGCAGTAGGCCTCGGGCAGCAGCCGCGGGAAGCGCGCCGGGTCGTAGGAGACCCTGCGGGGAGAGGCCGTCAGCGGGGCGCCCGTGCGGGGGGGGGGGGGGGGAACACGCCCCGGGACGGTCAGAAAAGCCACCGGAACCCACGGCTGCATCCTGGGGGCGTCCTGGAGGCGCGGAGAAGGCTGTGCCCTGACCCCCGAGGGGCTGCGGGCGCACCCGGTCCCCTGCACAGTGGCCGCGGCGGGGGCTCGGGGCGCCCAGGCCGGCCTCGGACAGAACCGGCGCTTTCTCTGCACAGCGCCCAACGTGCGGCCTCACCCTGCGGCCCCGCCCCCAGGCCCGCCCTCCCCGAGGCCCCGCCCCCAAGACCGCCACCCGGCTCCTCCCGCCCCCAACATCACACACCCCCTGGCTCCGCTCCCCCGCATCGCTCGCGCGTTTGGTCCCCGCTGCTCCACATAGGTCTCCGACGACCCCGGCTCCCCTCGGCCGCTGCTGCCCTGCGCCCCCTCGGTGCCTCCCCTGCCACCGCCCCTCACCCGGCGCAGGCGCCTCCAACACGAGGTGGCCTCGCCGCCTCCACGAGATGGACGTCGGCCGTGTCCGCCCCGCTCCGGCTCCCCGAGCAGACGCTGCCCGGCGGGGGCTGCAGGCACCGCTCTCCACGCCCCACCCCGGGCCCCGCTTTCCCTGTGACCCTTTCGGAGCCTCCCGGGGACAGCAGGTGGCACAGGGGACACCAGCGCGCGCCAGGTCCGGGGCCCATGCTCCAAGGTGCACCTCCAGCGCCACGTGTCCCTCCCGAGCCGCCTCCCACCCGCCGGAAGCGCAGCTGCGGCTCGTTTCCCAGTTGCTCCCCCGCCCCCGGCTCCGGGCGCCCGGGGAGCCGGATGGGCTGAGGGTGCGGGCTCCAGCCCCGAACAGCCCCCCCCGCGGGGCCCCTGGTGCAGCCAGGCGGCGCGCTGCTCAGCGGGGCCTCCCATGATGTCATCGCGCAAACGCGCCCGGGCGGCTCGGGGCCGCTATCGCGGCAGAAGCCCCACGACGTCAGCTCAGCCGTAAACCAGACCCGGGGCCACGCGCGGCACGTAGCTGCTGGCGCAGCCGCAGGGGCGTGTCCAGCGGCGACGTCACCAGACGAGACCCTGACGCCAAAGCTCCGCCGGGATGTTAGGGCGCCGCCTCCTACCCACACGTCCCACCCAGGCGTCCTGTGCGGCGGGGCGGCGCGGGGCTGCGGGTTCTCCGGGGAGACGGGGGCCGTCGGACTGAGCTGCTCCCAGGCCCAGGCGCCCCATCACAGGGGCCTCCGCCCCTCCCCCTCCGCCCTCGCCCCGCCCCCTTCATTATCCCACCCGCCCCTCCCCCCACGCGCGCCCCGCCCCTCGTCCCCGTGGCCCCGCCCCTCTCCCCGCCCCCGCACTCACCTGTAGGCCCAGGGCGACACGCTGCGCAGCGGGGCGGGCGGGGGCGAGCGGCGGTCGGGGCGGCCCCCGGGGCAGCTGGCGTTGCGCGGGCCGGGCTGCAGCGCGTGCTGGAAGGCGCCGAGCACGCCGGCCGCCAGCCGCCCGTAAAGCTGCTCCAGGAGCTCCTCGGGCCGGTCCACGCAGCCCCGCGGCCCCGCCGGCCGCCGGCCGGTCCTCGGGGCGCCCGCCCGGCCCGGCGCCAGTGCCAGCAGCACGCCGGCCGCCAGCGCGCACACCTGTGGGCGAGCGGAGGATGGGCGCCGAGCACGCGGGCCCCGCGCCGCCCCCGCGCCCCGCGCCGCCCCCGCGCGCCCCGCCGCCCGCCCGCGCCCCGCCGGCCCCGCGCCGCCCCCGGCCCCGGCCCGCGTGCGGGTTGCGCGTGTGCGTGTGCCGGCCCGGCTGCTGCGTCGCGGGCTGCGAGTGCCTGTGACCCGCGCGGACTGTAGCCCGCCGCCCGCCCGCGTACTCACGAGCGGCCGCATGTCCCCGAGTCGCGCCCCGGCCGCCACGCAGAGCCGCTCCGGAGGCTCCGCGCCGGGGGCCGCCGGGGAGGGGCCTGGGCCGGTGGCGCCGCCCCCGCCGCGTGGGCCGGGCGCGGGCGGGTCTCTGCTGGGCGCAGCCCCGCGGCCACCAGGGGAAGGCGGGCGCGCAGCCCGGGAGCCTCGTCGCCGCGGGACGCCCCCCGACACCGCGCCGTGGAAGGAGCACGTCCCACCGGGGACGGGAGGCCGCCCCGCACGCCCGGAACCAAAGCCCTGCCGCCACCTGGACTCGCACGGGCGCCGCCTGCCTGTCTCGCTGCGGGCGCCCCTCGCTCGCGGTCAGCGCCTTGTCCTTAAGCCCGAGCGCCTGTAACCCGGTCCCACGAGGCGGACCTGAATAAAGGGGCCCCGCCCGCGGTGCCGCTTCAACAACTCGGGGACCGGCCGTTCCTTCTCGCTGCAGGCGGAGCTGGGCGCCGCCCCGGGGTCGGCTCGCGAACGCGGTCACAAAGCAGCGCAGCCGCACCTGTGCGGCGCCTCGTAAAGCGCCCTCAGGGCCCGCGCCGCGCATGACACCTGCGCCCGGCCCCGCGGCCCCCGCTGCGCGCTCGCTCCCTGTCACGTCACCTAACGGCCGCTGGACGCTCACTTACCGTGTCCCGCCGGGTGCGAGCCCTGGCCGGCGGGGCCTCGTGGACGGGGAACTGCACGAGGAGGGATGTGTGCTGCCGCCCGGCCCGCCGGCCCCTGACCGGTCCTGGGACCCCCAAGGGTGAGCCGCTGACGGCCCCGCGTCCCGGCACCTGAGCGCGCACGCGGCGGCGTCCCATGAGTCCTCCGGGGAGGGGCTCCGGGAGCCACCGCTCAACGGGCTGAGGACACCCGCGGCCACGGGGCCTGCGGGGGAGCAGCGGGTCAGGGCTCGGGGCTGCCGCCCGGCCCAGCCCAAACACCCCAGGGATCTGCTCGCGCAGCCTTGTCCGGGCCGTCCCGACGCGCTGCGGTTGTGGTGTTGCTTGTGCGCTCGCACACGCGTGGGGGCTGCTGTGCGACAAGAGCTGGTTCTCACTGGCCTAGAGTTTCACATGCGTTTATTCCACGGAGGACAAAGCGAATCGGAAGCCCGCACGCGTCGCACGCGCGCCCCTCAGTGCTGCGACCCGCACGGGACGGACGCTCGCGCGCGAGGCGCGGCCGCCGCGCTACTCCGGGAGCAGGTGCTCGCCCAGGTCCTCGTCCGCGAAGTCCTCCTCCTCCGCCCGCTTCCTGGCCGCCGTTCTCGGGCGCTCGGCCTGCGGGCCCAGCGGGTCCGCGTAGGAGGCGTCTGCGCTTCAAAGCACAGGCCGCATCAGCGGGCACGGCGCGCGGGAGGTGCCGCCCGCGTCATGCGTGCGCGGCGGGGGCGGGGCCAGGGGCGCGTCTAAGGGGGCCGGGGGGGCGGGCCGGGGGCGTGGTTTGGCGTGGCGGGGGCTGGGGGCGTGGCCGGGGGCGGGGCACTTGCCTAGGTCCCGGTTCCGGCCGCTGTCATAGGGCTCGGGGGCCCCCGGACACGCTCGGAGCGCGGCGCGCAGCCGCTCGCCCTTCCTGCCGCCGCCGTTCTGGCTGCCGTCTGAAAGCACAACGTGAGGACGCCTGTCCAGCGCGCTGACGTGCGGGGGCGGCCTCCCCGCGCCCTGAGGATGCCCACGGGCGTCCGCGCGCTGGCTCCGCGTGCTGGGCACAGGTGTCGGTGTCGTGAGCGTGAGTGACCAGCGAGGCCCCTCAGACGAGGGGAGGGGCCCGGGCCGCACGGGGCGGGCAGTGCACCCACAGCCGGATAAACGACCCCGGACCCGCGTCCGGACGCGCCGCCGCCCTGGGCACAGAGTCCCGCGAGAGCCGCCCCGCACCGTCCCCGCCACCGACTCAGCCGCAGCGCCTCCCGGGGCTCCCCGCTCAGCATTACCGACAACGGAGGCACCGCTCGGACCGTCTCTGACTTCCCGTCTCACAACGACGCGAGTCCTCCCTCCTCGGTCCTCCCTCCTCCTGCCTCCATCCTCCCGCCTCCATCCTCCCTCCGGCTCCGGCACCCGAGAGGCTCCGCCTGCGTCCTCAGCCTGCAGGCTGGGTCTTGAGGGAAGAGCAAACCTCTGGAAATGAGCACTACCTCCTCAGAAAAGCCACAGAAACTTCAGCCACCTGTCAGGTTGCAACGCAGCCGCACCCGGGTCAACCCGCACCCGGGTCAACACGCACCCGGGAGCCGGGGTGGGTTTTACGCCTAAAAATAAAGCAAGTCACTGTGATCTTTTCAATTACAGCACAAACAACAATGACTATTTCCTAGGGGGGAGTTCATTAACAAATAGGTTCAGAAAATGGAATCAAAAGCTCGATTTACCTGAATTATCAACTAACACAAACTTCCAAGCAATACTTTCATTTTGTAAGAAATAATGAAAACTTCACAAATACGAGGAAGGAAATAACCAACCAAGTTCAAGATGCTCAAAGGACTCCAACTAGGATGCACCCAGCGCGGCCCAGTGACACGTTACAGCCCAACTGTCAGAGTCAGACACAGCCTCAAAAGCAGCGGGGACAGGGAGTCCGCACACAGGGGACTGGCGCGTGGCCGTCTGCAGACTGTGCGGCAGCAGCACTCCGGCCGACGGAAGAGGGGTGACCTGTTCACAACGGGCTGAAAGAAGACGCTGCCATCCTCCTACAACAGTCCTCAGAAAATGAAGCAGCAGAGAAGGCCGTCCCAGCTACATGAAAGCCGAGGGAACCGATCACCTGCCTCGAGAGAACCTGAAGGGCGTCCTCCAAGCTGCAACGGCAGGTGCTGAACAGCTACACAAACGCCCGTGAACATGTGAAGCGCCCTGGGAAGGGCCAGCACACGCATGCACAGTCCTGAGATCCTGTCATGATGCACGAGTCACTTTTAATTCAGGCAGAGAATATAAACAAAAAAAAAATAACTCTTAAGACGTTAATGAACACAAAACATAAAAGGATGTAATTTGCAACATCAGTAACATAAAATTGGGGAAGACGTGTAAAATGCACGTTTTGCATTCCGTTGAAGTTATTGGTTTAAAACAGATGGTTACAACAGGATGTTTATGTAATTCCCACGGTAACCACAAAGACGACACCTGCAGAAGATGCTCGAAAGAAGAGAATGAGAATGAAATCCAAGCATGTCGCACAGGCAGACAGCGAGAGGGGAGACGGACAGCATAGCGCTGAGACATCCAAGGAAATGAACAAAATGGCAACAGGAAGTGCCTCCCTAGCTGTAATAGTGTTAAATGTGCACGGATTAAACTCCCCAATCAAAAGACACAGAGTGGCTGAACGGTTATTTTCTTTCTTCAAATCCAACTGTAATACTGTCGTTTTCCAACTCCTGCTCTAACCCATCAACTGTGTTTCTAATTTCAATTATATTTTTCAGTTTTAGGAGTTCAATATGGCTTTTTCCAGTCTGCCTAGTAATTTTTAAATTCTTTTTTTTAATAGATTTTATTGTTTGAGAGAAGGTGAGAGAGAGAGAGAAGGCCGTCTCCATAGTTGTGCACCATGCGTTGTGACGTGGTTTCACTCATCCAGAGAGAACTCTGGGAATCGCCCGCGGCCTACAGTCTGTCCACGCTGTCGTGGGCAAGACCCAGGAGAGCGCCGTGACCCCCGACCCCAGCCAACCCCGCTTCCGCAGCAGCGTGACACTGAGGGTCGGGGCTGCCTGTGCTCTGTAAGGCCAGCTTCTCATGGTGCGTCCTGAAATCCTAAGTGTTAAAATACAACCTCATCGGCGTGGACAACTCACGATCATTCATCCAACCTGAACTTGTTTATGAATCAATGGGGGCGGTACTTACGAGCTACAATCTGCTACCATTTACCAACACTCAGTTCACCTATCAGACTGCCCACCTGCAAAGCTAGCATACGTGAGACTTCACTGCTTAGAACGAACAACAAACTCAAGGACATTTCTGGACTGTTCACCCCCCGAGTTCCGAGGGGATGGGACACTCACCAGGGGCGCTCCCCTCTCTCTTGCTGCGGGACCCCCCGCCGCTCTCTCTGCCGGACTTCACGCGCTGGAACAAGAAGAAGGCAGGTGTGAGAATGCCCCATACTCCCTCACAGCCGACTGACTGAGCTTTAGAGGCGAGTTACTGTGTGACGCTGCTCAACACTCACTGGTCCTACTTTCCTACAGCTGGGTCAGAGGCGGTGGCCCTGGGGCTTGATTCTATAGGAAATCAGGGCTCAGAGCACCCCCACGCTGAGGCTAGGCCTGTTCAGTGCACCATGACCTCTGAGGACCAGCACAACAGTCTGGGGAGCACAGGGAGTGGACAGAAGGGACGTCCTGCTGGGCCACGGCTGGGCCTGAACTCTTTCCAAGGAAAGACAAACTGGCTTTTGCTTCACCTTCTGCAAGGAAGCAATGCCAGACCCTCACAGATGCCTCACGTGTGCGGCGTGCGCTGCGGGACCCTCACAGATGCGTGTGCAGCGTGCGCTACGGGACCCTCACAGATGCCTCGCGTGTGCGGCGTGTGCTGCGGGACCCTCACAGATGCGTGTGTGTGGCGTGCACTGCGGGACCCTCACAGATGCTTCACGTGTGCGGCGTGCGCTACGGGACCGTCACAGATGCCTCGCGTGTGCGGCATATGCTGCAGGACCCTCACAGATGCCTCGTGTGTGCAGCGTTAGACACCGACTCCCCCTCAGAACACGAGACGTAGCTCCCAGCTGTGACAGCCGTGGGTCTCCTTTTCCACTGCACTGCTATCTACTGTTCGCCTATGTGCTACAACTGCTGTGTTAACACTGGAATGCACTGCCCGATTCTCACACAAAACGGTCCGTTTAAAGAGAAAAGGCAGTGAACCAGGAGCTGAGCAATAATGAGAGCGGAAGAGCCGCCTAGATGCCACTTGACCTTCTAGGCAGGGGTCCTCAAACTACGGCCCACGGGCCACATGTGGCCCGCCAAAAACATGTATCCGGCCCGCCGGGTGTTTTTGCCGCCGCTGCCTGTCCTGCTTAGCAGCCGACTCGTCCCGGGCCCGCAGTCTGGCCCTCCAACGGTCTGAGGGACAGTGAACTGGCCCCCTGCTTAAGAAGTTTGAGGACACCTGTTAGGAGTCCTAAGAACTGAATGCTTCCTACCAGACTCCATGATGCTGTGCTGGCGACCCCAGTTAACACGGATGTCAGGTTCCTAGAACTTGAACATGCCGTGTTTTGCAAATCTGTGTTACATGAAGCAAACAACTAGTACAACCAAGGGGGTAGGTTCCAGAATTAAAAAAACATGCTATTACATTTTTATAACTAAGAAAAATACCTTTATTAAAGCAAGTTTCACCAAAAGTATAACATATTAATATGTATTAAGTGTTTTCTTTGTCATCATTACTAAGAACCATTAACTGAGGGCTTTTTTTTGTTTTGGACAAGGTATCGTCTTCCTCTGAACTTTCTTCAGCATTATCTTGGCTTCTATCCTGTACTTTTTGCAAAAAGTCCGTTATTTTAGATTGCTGGCTTTTAGCCGGGAGATCCTTATAAATTCTGTGATGTGGTGCTAACTAAGCACTTGTCAAGTTCCCTATTAAACTGAGTGCTTCTCTCAGGGAAGGATCTGCATTTAGGAAACAGAGCTCCAACTGTTCACCTGCCTCTGGGCCTTTCTTGACACTCTTTAGAGTGAAGTGTTTCACTTCTGTTTTCACCCGTGTTGTCGTCCCCCGAGTAAGTAGGCACATTCCAGGTGTCCCTGCCCCAAATGGGCTTCCATGTCTTCTCCCACCAGTAATCCTCGGCCACCTTCGACACTCACCTCGTCAGCACCTTCCCCTCCTAGAGACTCAGCAAGTTCTACTACGGCATCCACTGTTTTCTGCTGGCTTGGTTAAGATTCACTTTGAATGGACTCTGGCCATCTATTTTTCCAATAAGCACATACTGTCATCGGTTTTATTTCTTTGATGGGTGAATTTATGAGATTAACAGTCCAAAATTGTAAAAAGTTTCCATGCCTCCGTGACGTTTATAGGTTCATTGTTGTCCATGTTATTCAGGGATCTCCCTAATTTTTGAATGAGGTATCTTTTGCTCTTAAAAGCTTTTATTACCTCTGTGTTTTCGGGGATTTCCCTAATTTTGAGAATATTTTTTGCTCTTAAAAGCTCTTACTATGTTCTATATTGTTCGGGAATTTCTCTAATTCTCAAAGCACGTTAGAGCGAAACTGTGTTATAGAAGCACCGTGTTATATGGGAGTTACCTGTACTAGGTTACTTCACAAAACTATTCTCGAGTCCCAAAGAATGTTTTTTGTGCACACGCACACACACACACACACACGTATATGTATACACGTATAAATGTATATGTATGCATATATACCACTTTTTGATTCTTCTTAATGAAACACGTTTAGTAGTGATTATGATGACAATTATGATAATTTGAACTTCCATTTATGCCTGTCTACATTTTACAAAGCTTTCACACGGGTTATATAATTTAATTAGCAATTTTGGTACATGGTATTAAACTGGTCTTCACAGCAGGCTTTAGCTATATACCCTAGCATGGCATTTCAATAGCAACTTGATGTTTTAAGGATTTCTAAGGTAAAAATCTATGCCATGTTCATAATTATTTTACAACTGATACTTTCAAAAAGACAGTAAAACAATCAGACCACATCTTTAAATAAAAACAAGATAACCACATTTTGAAAGCAAATATGGAATTTAGATTTAATTACCCAAGATAGTGAAATTCTTGAAAAAGTCTAAGCTAAAAGAATGTGTTTTCTATGGAACACAGAAACTCATAATGCTAAACCTTTAAATATTAAAGAAATAGAAGTAAGGACACCGTTGCTCCACATTCTGCACGGAGCAAGCACACAGACATGCTTAGCGCTTCCACGCACATCAGCGTGTTCCCAGAACTGCATCATGAAAACGTTCTGTGCTGCACACAAGCACCTGCCTTGTAGTTTCCAGGGGCCACAGGGCTGACTCTCCAACTACAATTAAGTCTGTGAGTTAAACTATTAACTAAATCTAAAAACTAAGTCTATAAAGTAACAATAAATTCTTTTGTATTATGGGAAATTAAAATTATTTTTCTATTAGTACTATCCTCTAATAGCTATATTGAACCTACTGTACTTTCTCCTGTTGGAAACTTGTTTTTGATAGAATTTTATCCTAAAACTAGGATTTTTAGTTATTCTTTTTCCTTTTATGCCAGATCAGGAAAAGCGTTCAACTTCCTTTTGCTGACGGAAGCCCTGACCCCCCTCAGCTATAGAAGGCTGAGGTTCTGAAAATTAACAGGCAGTACGTTTTGGCCCATATGAGATACCTGCTCCCTTGTTTCTTTCATTTTTTCCAGTCTCTTGAGTTTTGTTGCGTACTCTTGAACTTCCTTTAATCCAATATCTGTGCAGAGACGAACCAGGAAACGCAGACCTAAGTTGTGGAAAATGCGTTTAGAAAAGTATTTGTGCGCAGTGTTGAAAGTGCAACAAATCAATAACCTCCGTCCCGAGACACAGGCAGGACCCGTGCTCAACCCAGTGCTTGTCTCCCTCCTGACCAACACCCACAGCTGTACCCTCCTGCCCTCTCGGGGTTTCTGGGACACCCCCCTCCCAGGCGCTTTGGGCGACCCACCCCTGTGATCACAGTCCTGCCCGGATTCTCCGTCTCCCGTTTGCTTTCCCTCAGACACAGTCACTGTCTGCGTGCTGCACACTGAGCAAGGACGCTCACGCTGCTGTCTGCGTGTCTGCAGCGTGTAGTAACCAGCAGCGGTCCCTCCACAGGAATTTGTGCATAAAGGACCTTGTTCATGACCAGCAAGGCACTGCAGAGTAGCAGTACTAAAATAACTGAGATGCCTCACATTAGCATACCGGTATATATTGGCTTTGTATACATTAATAATCGTAATGGGAAGGTAATGATAATTCCTACAAATAGCACACAACTATTAGGATGAAACGTGTGCTCACACTGTCACCTTCTCTGATGCGCTAAACTTTTACCGCAGATTATAGGCTGGTGTCTATGTACACAATCACTATGGCAAACGTGATTATCAGAAATTAGGACGTAAGATGTGAGGACCTACACTTCCAAAGGGACAAAACATAATCTCACTTACATTCAACATTTTCTGGAAATTTTCTGTGAATGTCTTTATAAGTATCTAATGCTTTCTGGTAGTTGCCTAAAATAAAAAAGAGAAAAAAACACACACTAGCGAATTACAGAAATTAAGGAGGATTCAGCGAAGTATTAACTGTAATCCAATATGCTGGCACCAGTTAGTTGGCACCAGTTAATATGCTGGCACCAGTTAGCTGGCGTAGCAGGAAGACTCACTAACGTGGCAGAGCACACGCGCGAGCATGTGGAGGATGCGGTGACCCGAACAGAACTGTGCACACAGGCTTCCTGTGGCTGGCGTGTGAAAGTGACCACACGTGAACGCTCAGAAATACAATAGACTTGTTTTCAACACAGTGCTGTGAGGCTGCATCACGTTTCACGTCTTGGCTGCACCAAGGTTCACGTCTCAAGCAAGACGCTTTGTCTGTAGTCATTAATTATTCATGCGATGCTTCAGCGATGTACAGCTATCAAAAGTTAATACTGTACTAAACAAACATGCAATTGGAACACATTTTATGTACAATTACCTAAAAAATAGAAAGAATCCAAATATGTTAAAGATGAATAAAATGAAAGTACTTACCACTCCTTCTAAAACAACTGGCTACCACCAGCTGCCACTTCACCTGCATGGGCCTGAGAGAGAGGGAGGGAGGTCAGAGCGGAGACGTGGTCGGTGCTGCGCCGTTTCCTGAAGCTACAGACCTGTACCTTCCAACTACTTTTCACCTCTGACCAGGCCATCTGCACCACTGCACACAGCGCATGCACCATTTCCTTCCTTACTACCTGTCGTGTTTACATTAGGAAATTTAGGAGTTCTTCAATCTAGTTCACATCTTCTTTTAGGCATTTTTAATGGAACCACCCCACCTGCGGGCTAAAGACACTGCGTTCGTTTGAACAGACCCGTCACCTTTGCTGTAGTCTGTACTCAGGTTTAGTGTGAGGCTCAGGCGTTCAGGCCTAGGCCTGCAATCCTAGCACACAATACAAACTCTGACCTTGTATGTCAACAACTGGGCTTCAACTAAAGAGGTAAAAAAGAATCCTTCTTCTTCTCCTTAAAAAATGAATTCATTTTCTAAAATAAATAACCATACACTAGGATTTCTAAACACTGCTATTAAAAATACCTAAGAAAAACAATTCTTGAAGAAATAAGAGTAGGGAATAATGTAATGCTCTTCTCCCTTCTTTTCATAAGAATGAGACCTCCAGTCCCTTGACCTTCCAACAAACGCTGTGTTGGGATATGCTCATGGTGTGGTTCTGTCACTGAGATCCAAACACTGCATTAGGACACGCTCATGGTGTGGTTCTGTCACTGAGATCCAAATGCTGAGTTAGGACACACTCATGGTGTGACTTTGTCACTGAGATCCAAACGCTGCGTTGGGATATGCTAATAGTGTGGTTCTGTCACTGAGATCCAAACGCTGCGTTGGGATATGCTAATAGTGTGGTTCTGTCACTGAGATCCAAACACTGCATTAGAACATGCTAATAATGTGGTTCTGTCACTTGAGATCCAAACGCTGTGTTAGGACACGCTCATGGTGTGGTTCTATCACTGAGATCCGAACGCTGTGTTAGGACACGCTCATGGTGTGACTTTGTCACTGAGACTCTAGAGCCCCTTCTGTGGAGCCACCTGACATGCCAACAGAACACAGGGTAGCTCAACTGTGACAGCAGCGACTTACTGGATGAGACAAGCTCGTTCGAAGTACAGAATGGCCTTCTCACAGAACTGGGTGTCGATGTAGTAGGCCCCAAGCCACTCGATGACATCGATGTCAGAAGGGAAATACCGGTAGGACTGCAAAAACACGGAACGTGACAGTACGACTTCAGCGGCAACATAGCATTCACTCCCTGAACACTGGGGTAACATGTCCCGTGTGAAATTTCTTGATAAAGGAGTATGAGCTGTCATAAGCACTTTACAAGACTTTTACACTACATAAGACTTAGAAAAATTAAGATGCGACACATTTCTCAATTCCTCTAAATATCTTTTTGATGTACTGATACATAATCTGAGTCAAATATACAATAGGATCAAAAAGGGATAAAAATCATACTTCAAAAGAAAAATGAATCTGAACCCTTTATTTCGTTGTTCATTAAAATTAATCAAAAACTAACCTTATATTCCACAAATACTTTCATTTATTTTTTTACTGAATTTGTTGAGGTGACATTGGTTTAGCAAAATTACGTGGCTTCAAGTGCACGACTCCACGTGACACTATGTGCTGCACTGTGTGCTCACCTCCCAGTCAGCTCTCCATCTATCACCATGTTTTTGACTTTGTTTCATTTTAAATCATTACCCGTTTAAAACTCCTCAGCATTCCTGAACTTCACCAACGGGAAGGCCTGCTGCCTCCGTTGTGACAGATCACGGGTCGGCGCCACACCCACCTCGTAGTAGTACTGGAATGCCTGAGACTTGTCTCCTTCCCTGTCGTACAAGGCGCCCAGTTTGCAAAGGGCTCTCGGGTCACTGGGGACGACGCTGATCAGCTGCAGTAACCACTCAATAGCCTGACTGGGATCTTCCATTAATTCGTATCTTGGGCAATTTCAGTTAAGGATAACACAATGTTTCTGGATTCACTGATCAGCAAGCAAGCCCACACATAGCAACACAATAAAACCAGCCTGCAGCTTACAGCAGCGAGCTGTTTAACACCAGGACCCCCCAGGGCTGACGACGAACACCACGCCTGCTCTTCGGGAGACCTTGGCCTTCCCTTTAGCTTCATTACTGTCCACTAAGCTCAACTCCCTCATTCTGGTGGGATGAACACCGTCCCAAAATTCACACAAAATTTGAATTTTGCGTCATTTGTGCGGTAAAGTGTTGCCAACGGAAAAAAAAGACAGCGTAACAGCTGACAGTTCGGGGTTATTAAAAATGGAGCACTACATGAAAGAACAACGCGTTTGCATTGTTGAGCCATGAAAATGTACCATTTTTAATTATAGACCTGTGTTGTCTATCAAAATTACTTCTTGCGTGAATTTTGGGACACCCTTTATTTACTTCCATGATTAATCCTCAACATAGTAAGTAGTTTTAACCTTTAAACAATTCCTCTTAAAATGCAAATAACCTTCTAAAACAGGATCATTCATCAGCCATAAAAACAAACAAAATCTCACCATCTGCAACAATATGGATGGACCTAAATAGTGTTAGGCTGAGTGAAATAGGTCAGACCAGGGAAGACAAATATTGTACGATTTTGCTTATATGTGGAATTTAAAGAACAAACTAAACAGAAACTGACTCCCAGATAGAGAGAGAACAAACTGATGGTTGCTAGCCGGGAGGGGCTGGGGTGTGGGTGGAAAGATGAAGAGATCAGCAAGGACGGACTGGTGGCCACACCGCAGTCGTGGGGACAGGCGATGATGTGCTAACAACTATGTGTGGTGCCAGGTGGGCACGAGACTTATCAGGGGGATCGCTTCCTAAATGATATAAACATCTAACTACTATGCTGTCCACCTGAAACTAATATAAAGTAATATTGAAAGTCAACTGTAATTGAAACTAAATAAATCTAAATGAAGACGAAAGCTGGGCTCACTCACATGGTGACATCATCACAGGCCACTTAGTATGACTGGGGTTTTAAACTATTAGCCTCGTGTCACCTCACTGGTCGCGCCCACGCTCCCGCACAGATACACGCTGGCGATCTGGTACAGGACCTGGGCACTGTTCCTCAGGATGGCGTGGAGCTTCAAGAAGCAGTCCAAAGCCTCATCCAGCCGGCTCAGCTTCTTATAGGTAAGGCCTGACAAAGAGGAATGAAAGAAGGAAAAGCAATTTTCAAAATTTAAGCAATTTTCTCAAAGTAACAGAATGAACCTTCAAGTACACATCAGTATTCATCCAGAAGAGAAAATGAGGATGAAAAAATTTCTTAAAAGAAAACCGCGGCGGGGGCAGGATGTTCCATGAGTATTTGGAAGACACCAAAATAGGTGACCCATGTGAAACTTCAGGGACTGGAGCGTGGGTGGTGGGGGGAGGAGCGGAGCAGACAGCGCAGAAGTGGATGCAGTCAATGAGGGCGTAGGGCCAGCAGCGACGATGCCAGACAACAGGCAACGCGTGGAGAAAAAGTGTAGAGCCCTATTTTGAATTTATTCCTGTTTTGAATAATTTCAAATTTATTTCAAAACTAAATAAAAACCCCCAAAACTGTAAAAGTATGAAAAAACACAGGGAACTCGTGGGGCAGGGGCACATTCCAGGGGACCTGTCAGAAGGGCGGGAATGGCGTGACGATTCTCGGGCCTTACTGTAACATAAACGTAGGCAGCAGGTGGTACACACACGCTTATTTTTTATGTATACTTTTTTATGTCTGAAGTTGTTCAGAATTAAAAAGGAAGAAGTTGAGAGTTTTTCCCACCTATCAGCTTGGCAGAAGTTGGGTGACAGTAACGTCCCGCACTGGGACACCCGCAGGAATGTGGGCAGTTACGTCTCGTGCTCCACGGTGGAGGCGGAAACGAGGTCTTTCAAGGGGGCACCACAGCAAAGTCTATGCAGGATTTACCCGTTTACCACTTGGAGCCGTTAACTCCACTAAAAGTAATCTAGAATCCAAGTGTTCTCCACTTTTCCTGGCAAGGTCAGCTGCTCCTGGGAGGTGGGAGCTCCTTAGAGCCATGTCCCCTTGGGCCTTACCAACGTTGTAAAGTGCTTCCGTGCAGGAGGAGTCATTTCGTAGGGCCTCCTTATAGAATTCTGCGGCCTTCTCGTAGTCCCCGCTGGCAAACACTGTGTTGCCTTTGTTAGTAAGAGCCGATGGGTTGTACCTATCTGAGTTCACGGCTAAGTCCGCGTAGCTGCTGGCTTGTGCGAATTCATTTTCCTGAATAAAAAGAAAATACGTACAGATTCCTTAAAGCCCATCAATTACTTGTCCTGACTGCTCCGAGGTCACAGATACGGCAGGCAGAACAAGTATTTTACATCTCGGTCTAGACAGGCTTATTCTACAGGCTTATACTCAAGTGCTCTCAGCTCCGAGTTTCCGACGACGGGTGTCCCAGGCCCGCACTGAAGTGGCCGCAGAGGCGTCACAGGCCGGTGGCTCCTTACCTGGCCCCGCACACCCCGCACACTCCCTGCACTCCGTGCGAGGCTCCCGCCTCGGGTGGTGGATGGGACCTCGTGGGCCGCACAGTGGCTGAGTGGAGCAGCAGCTTGCTCTCCGCAGGCCTCTCCAGCCATCAGATGCGGGCCTGGCACAGCGTGGGGTCCCAGCCGGGCTGCTGGGCATGCCAACCACTCCTCCTTGAGTACAAGCCCTGCACAGCCCCCCAGCCCCCCACTGCTCCCCACTGACCCCTGACCCCTCCATCCCTTCTCCAAGACACCGCACGCCTGCTGTCTGACCGAACCTCTAGCTGGTGATAGGCCCACAGATCACGGACCCGGCCCACGGAAAGCTGACTGTCCGGTGGCGCTTACTACCCCCCTTGTCTCCAGTTTCCCTGGTGGCAACGGTTCTCAAAGTCAGAAACGCTGCAGGGTGCGGTCAAGTCAGAGTGTGACGGCAACACGTGCAGCCTCTCAGGCAGGAATTTAGCAACAGAAAAATGCCAGTGTCAACTCTTAGTTGTAAAAAATAAAACTTACCAAGTAGTACAGGAATGAGAGGTTGGTTGCAGCTGCACTTTTCACTCTACTGTCCTTTTTTTCAAACATTTTTAAGGTCTCTACAGCCTAGAAATGAAACACATGGACATCATCACCCCCGTAGCACGACAGCACGTAGCTTACGGCCGGGGAGTCCATACCGGAGTGACCGACGGGGACAGCACAAGGCAGGGGGTCGCCGTGCTTAGGAGCACAGGTGACAAGACCGACGGGCCCTGTACCCGAGAACGGACGCACGCCTGACTTAGGACAGCGCGGCACTGCGGTGCAATAACCAGAGGACACAACAGCTGGAGAGGCCCGGGGCTGTGGGCACAGGTGCGTTCACCCTGCAGATGGGGTGGGCAGGGAGGCTGTGCCCAAACGACAGGACCCACCCAGCTTGCCCCGTGTGCGGGGAGCTGCTGCAGTGACTTAGCAAACACCTCGCTTCCACGTTTAAAGAAACAGGACAAATCGGTCAGCACTAACGTAACCCCACACTAACGAAATGGCGTGAAGACAGAAACGACAATTCAGAATATCCAGAGGGGCTTCCCAATATTACTGCTTTGACCCCCTAACATGAAATTTCGCCTAGTTTTTTAAACGTACCTGGTTAAAGTCCTTCTGTCTCAAGTAGGTAATGGCCTTGTTTATCTCCAGGTCGTTTGCCAGCTCTACGTACTGAGAGGCCTTCACAGCCTCCACACACCTGCAACGTAGAGCGCGCAGCTCATGAGCGAGTCCCTGCCTTCACTGTGCGCAGTGCCTGCCAATATTTTCTCTGCTGTTTTTTAAAGGAGACCTGTGATCCTTATTTAAAATCAATTAATCCAGTTAATCGTAAATTGATTTCAGTTGACCTCAATTTTAAGAACATCAGTCTGGGTGCAGTGGGTCCAGATTCTCCCTGGACAGTTTTCCACCTGTGGGATCTCAGGTCTTTGAAGCAGACACACCGGCTGTCCTTCAGGTTGTGGAGGGAGATAACCGTGGTCATGCTTAGAAAGCAGTGGGCACAGGGCCTGACACGCGGTCTGAGCAGATGCTCTGTGTACTCTGGGGAACAGATTTACTGCAGTCCGTTCAAGTTTGGAAGCAAAAAATTAAATATATTCTACTCATCCTGGAGAGTTTTTCTCACCATCAGAGCACTTTTTATGAAAAAATATAAAAAAGATTTACCTGTCAGAAATGAAAATTGTTTGAATAAATCCAAAAATTTAATTTTACTTAAAATACCACAGGTAACTAGAAATGACAGCAGGCTCATGGAAAACTGGATGAGGCTGGGGAGGCTGGGATCGCTCAACAGGATGAGCAACCGTGAGGTCCAGGGATCAAGTCCAGCTCCAGCCGGTGCAAACCCACGTGCTGAACTGCAGCACAACTGGTAACCGCTGAGATAGTGGCAGACGTTCTCGCCTCCCCAGGCAGGAGGCTCCTGGTTGGGTTTCCACCCCACACGGCCCCACACCCATCTGTGTGGAATAAAACCACGTCACAGCTAATGATGTGCAACTATGGAGACTGCTCTGGGCCCTCCCTCTTCTCTCTCTCTCTCTTTCACTTTCTCTCAAACAGTAAAATTAATCTTAAAAAAAAATTGGACGAGGTAATCAGTTTAGAACTAAAGACTTCAGGAACTTAATGCACTAAACTTCTCTCTTACCAGTCATAGCCGACAGCAAAAGACGTCTCAATCACAGGAGCAATGAGCTTTGCCGCTGTCATGATGTATTTTTCTGCCATGGCCTTCCTATACCACAGAAACAGGTTATTTAGAGACGTGGCATAAAACTGTCTTAAGACATAAGTGTGAACATCATCTGTCAAAGCTAACACACTGTGAAAGTCTCAACTAGAAATCTATTGTAAGTCAGATTCAAAGCCATGACTGTCTCCTGGCCAGTGGTTCCTTTCTTCCTACTTTACCATGCACGCTGGAGAGGCAAAGGCTCTGTGGTGATGTTAAGTAACTTGCACAGTGTGTGGCCAAGAGAGGAAAGGGCGAGAACTGGCACACGGGGAATGTGTGGCAGGCAGTGAGCTGACCATGTGTCTCCACAGAGTTGGCTCACTCGTACCTGCCGTGGTCTGGGACTGCCTTCCCTTTCCCACAATGTTTCCCCAGTTATGTGCCTTGTAGCGCATGGCGTTCCTTTCTTGTGGTTTATTAACGTTCCACTGTGCAGACATGTATTATTGGTCCACTCGTCAGCTGTGGACGTTCGGATAATGCTGCTGTGAACACTCGTGTGTAAGTTGTTGTGTGGCCACCTGCTCTCATTTCTTTTGGGCATGCACCTAAGGGAGAAATTGCTAGGCTATACGGCCAGGTCTGTGTGCAGTCTTTGGAGGAACTTGCAGACTCTTTTCCAGTGTCCATACCGCTTACATCCCCACCGTCCGCATACAAGAGGCCACTTCTCCACACTCTCGCCAAGGACTGCGCCTGCCCTTCTGATTCCAATGCCACCGGGGGCTGAGAGGCCCAGCCTTACTCTTCTCCACGGCGACACCTTTGTTGAAAAGACTGTCCTTTCCCACTGATTCACTCTGACACGTTTACTGATCATACATGTTATGAGTTTGTCCTGGGCTCTCAATTCCATCCCAGTGACTTAGATATTGCTCTTTATGTCCTGATTGTGGTAGCGCTAGTTTGAGTCCGCCAACCTTATCTTCTTTTCCAGCATTGTTTTGTCTATTCTGGATCCCTTATATTCCCATATGAAGTTTAGGATCAACTTGCCACTCTCCTCATTTTGGCAGGGACTACACTGAGTCTACAGAGTAGTCTGGAACACTGCCCTCTTACCAACACTAAGTGCCTCTCCACAAGCATGGCATGTTGTTCCGTTATTTACTATTTCTTTCAAAACGTTTTATAGTTTTCGTTTTGCATTTCATTTGTTGCAATTTATTCCTGTTCATCGGTATAGTATATTTCTGTAGCACACACGTTGACCCTTCACTCTGCGAGCTTGCTGTAATCATTTTTTGTGGATTCTAAAATTTCACATTGGCTATTCCATAGTCGAGGCTGTGTGATCTGCAAACAGCCAGTTGTACGTTTTCCTCTCCAATCCGGACGGCTCTACTCCCTTTCCCGCCTAATTCCCGTGGTCAGGCCAGGCGGTCCAGCACACGCTGACGAGCTGCGAGAGCACACGTCCCGATCTCGCTCCTGATCAGAGGGGGAAGGCCTCCCTCTCTCACCACCGAGTGTGGCGTCAGGCTGCGTGTTCATCGCTCCCACACCACACAGGCACCTCTTCCTGCTCCTAGCTTAGGGTTGCCTTGTTTAGCATGAAAGCATACTGAACTCTGTACCAAAGAAAAGTGGTTTTTTTTTTTGGTTTATACCGAATGGATCATGTTGTTTTTTGTACTTCATTCTCCTGACACCCTGAGTCATACTGATTTCTAGGTGGCAAACCAATCTTGCGCTCCTAGGAAACAATCCTCTTTTCATTTTGATAGCCCTTGGTTTGCTAATCTTTTCTTAAGAATTTTTGCGTCTATGCATAAGCTATCGGTCCTCTGTCACCATTTTCTTGTACTGTCTGTCGTATTTGGACATTATCGTAATACTAGCTTCGTAAAATAAACTACTTTCTGGAAGAGACTGTGTAGAAATGATGTTAATTCCTCTTTAAACATTTGCTAGAATTCTCTAGTAAATCCACAGGGGCCTAGAGATTTCTATTTGGGGAGTTTTGAATTATCAAACCAATTGCTCTAATATTTATAGGGATCCTTATATGATGTATTTCATATTAGGTGAGTTGTGGTAACTTTCAAGTAAGTGGTCTGTTTACACTACATTGTCAAATTTATACATGGAGTATTTGCTATTATTCTTTCAGTATCTGCAAGGTCAGTCATGAGAGCCTTTGTATTGTTCCTGATATTGCTGATTTGTGTCTTCTCTCTATTAATACGTCATCAGTTTTATTAGAAGTATTTCTTTGATGTTCCCTATTATTTTTCTCTTTTCAGTGTCAATGATTTCTGTTCTTTCTTTCTGCTTCCTTTGGGTTGATTTTGCTCTTCTTTTTCTAAGTTCTTGAGCTGGGACCTTAGGCTCCTGATTTCAAAATTTGCTGCTGTCATTCTAATTCCTTTCCTTGTATGTGTTATTTTTCCTGCCTTGTTTCAAGGCTTTGTCTCTAATTTTTAGAGTTTAACCATGATCTATCTTGATATGGATTTCCTTGGGTTTGTCCTCTTTAGGGTTCCCTTAGTTTCTTGTATTGTAGGTTTATTTTTCTTGCAAAATTTGAGGAGTTACTAGCCATTATTTCTTTAGCCCAGTCTCTTTCTCCTCTCCTTCCCAGACACTGAACTCATGGCACAAATGTTAGCGCTTTTGTTAAAAGTCCCACAAGCCCCTGAGGCTCTGTTCACTATTTTCCATCTATTTTCCCTCCACTGGTCAGACTGGGTGATTTCCATTTTCTGTCTTCCGGTTCCCTGAACCGCGTGCTCCTCTGCCCCTTCATTCTGCCGGCGAGCCCACCCGCTAAGCTTTTATTTCAGTTACTGTATTTTTCAGTTCTAAACTTTCCATTTGGCTCTTCTCTTTTTTAAGACTTATTTTATTTGAGAAAAGGTGTGAGAGTGAGACAGAGAGAGAAGAGGGAGGGTCCAGAGCAGTCGCCATAGTTGTACGTTAGTTGGGACATGGTTTCATTCCACACAGGTGGGTGTGGGGCCATGTGGGGTGGGTACTGAACTGGGGGCCTCCCGCATGAGAGGCGAGAACCTTTGTCGCTGAGCCATCCCGGTGGCTACCAGTTGTGCTGCAGTTCAGCACATGGGTTTCCTCAGGCTAGGGCCTGAACCCGACTCCACGACTGCAAAGCACTCAACCTGCTAAGCTCTCCCGGCGTCCCTGGCTCTTCTTTACATGTTCTATTTCTTTGCTGAAACTATTTTTTAATTTAAGCATGTTTATAATTGCTTGTTGAAGTCTTTCTGTTACAACTGCTTTAAAATTTGTCAGCTAACTCTAACAGCTCTGTCACCTCAGTGTTGACATCTACTGATGGTCTTTTTCATTCAGTTCGAGATCTTCCAGGTTCTTGGTATTGTGGGTGATTGTTGATCAAAACTTGGACGTTTCTGCATTAGGAGACTCTGGATTTTAAATAAGCCTTCCGTTTTGGCTGGCCTTCTGGATGCGACCTCAGCAGGAAAGAAGAGGCACCACCTTGTACTGCTGCATAAGAGAAGTCAAGCTTCTCCATGCAGCTTCCTTTGACACCCATGATGGGAGGGGCCCTTCTTTCTGCTGGGGGTGGGTGTTCCTGCTCCTGCCACCATCCCACGTGGGGCAGCCTTGTGACCGCTGCTGCTGAAATGCCTGGCTCTTCCCCGCAGGAGGGGGGTGGTGGGAGCGTCCCGTTCCTGCTGGATGGGGTGTAATTCGAGGCTTCCAAGTGCTGTCCGCTGACACCAGAGTGCTGGGACACCCAATGCCCTATCTGGTATTTGGGGTGCTGATGTCTCCTTAGAGCCTGTGAGGGTGGTCTAGGCTCCCACCTGGCTTTGGGGTAGGAACAGTTCTAAAGTTTTTTTGTGTTGTCTAAAAGTTTTGTTTTGCTAGCCTACCCCTTTCCTTACCCTTAGGGTGGAGAAAGCAGGTTGTCTGTTTCTTTAATGCATCCACTAGCATGTTCTGATTGCCACGTTCACCAGCTCCAAGTCTGGGCACATGCGGGGAACTCACTGCCTCGTTATTCATCAGGCCCTGAGGTCCCCTGCTGATCGGCTCTCTTCTCCTCACTTTATTATACTTGTTTTATATATAATTTCCCAGGTCTTTATTTGTACATCTATTCTATCTTCCCAGAAACATAAGTCTCTGTTTTATTTTTAATGCTAAACTAATTCCTAAAGATTAAGGGCCATCTACACATAAGATGGAACATCATGTGTTACGACGTGGAAGTACCTTGAGGCTATTGTGCAAAATGCAATAAGCCAACCACAGGACAGACACTATGGTGTCACTTATATGAGGCCCCCAGCAGCGAGATTCAGAGAGACAGACAGTGGCATGGCAGCTGCCAGGGGCTAGAGATGGGCACAGATCCACATGCATGCACCTAGCAGTACCGACCATGAAGCACGGCGCACTGCGGTCAGGCGGAAGACTGTACGTCATGTGTGCTCTGCCACAATTAATGAAGGGGCACTCGATCATGTGACACACCCTGTTGCACACTCAGTAACTATCGGAACTTCTAAAGCACACTCAGCAGAGACTAGGCACCACTGAAGGGAGGGAGGGATGAGGTAGAGAGAGAGCTTTGTCTCTGGAAGTTGAAATTGAATTTTGAGGCTGTACAAAGTTGAAAATATATTTTAAAAAGTAAAAGTAATATAAACAAAATTGCACCAAGTGCAGAGGGAGCGTGAATTACAAAGAAAGAGTAAGACCAGATGCATATGAATAACTGAGATCTGCACAAGCACTGCAGTTATTCTGAAGGAGAGAAGAGAATTTAGTTAAGTGCAGAGATTATGAAGTAACAGGACTGTTCAAGAAATATACTGCATAGAGCAAGGTTTGAAAGAAATAATCAGAAAGCATGTTCAACAGCTTTATAAAAATTTAACCTACATTTAATTTTAATTATTAAGTGCGCAAAATACTACCTTTCACGTTCCATTTGCCTTAGATGATCATTTTTTATAGCTTCAATCACTAAGTTAGTATGTGCATCATCCTAGGAAAATAAAATTGGGAAAAAATGAATGATTCAGAAGTAAACACCAAGAAAACTTGGATTTCTAATCAACCTCACCACTAACTATTTGTACAAACTGAAGAGTAAGTTGATCTTCTTACACTGTTTCCCTCGTGTAAAACAGACCTTCTACTTATTTCTCATTATCTCACCCCCCAGTGAACTACGAGAGTAGTCAAGAAATTCACAGAACACAGGATTATCAGAGAGGCGGGAGTACAAGTGCACACAGTTTGATGGTGTGACTTATTAGTACATGTGCCAAATTTTGGCCTACTTGGGTCCATGTTTTCAGATAGCGCCAAGGAAGCACGTCAGACATGAAGAAAGCCCCAAGTATGAGTAAAATTGAATTTCGTGCCATCATTAAGTTCCACACAAAACAACCTACAACCAGTTTGAAAACTAATTCTTTTTTTTAAAGATTTATTTTATTGATTTTTGACAGAGAGAAACAGAGAGAAAGAGAGACAGAGAGAAGGGGGAGGACCCAGAGCAGTCTCCATAGTTGACATTAAGTTTTCCATATAGTTTCACTCCACAGGCGGGCATAGGGCTGCGCAGGGCATGTGGATCCACATGGGCCGGGGCCGGGATTCGATCCTCGGTCCCTGGGGCTTCAAAGCGAGCGCTTAACCTGCTGAGCCATCCCACCTTTCCCGCTACAACCATTTTGAATATTCTCTCTCCATCAGCATCTAAGGATGTCAGAAGTTAGCGCAAGACGGGTACTGAGAACGCACATGCTGTTTCAAAAACAAGGGGCGACGGTTCACAACAGTGTCTGGATCTCTGCAGAGACGACAGAGATGAAGTTTTACACTGATTGTCACTGGAGATGTCACTACGATGGGCAAGGTGTCACAATCAGCTGGAAAAACCATGGCAACTGTTTTCTAGGACACAGAGGGTCTCCTGCTGACTGATGACAAGGATAAGGGTGCCGCAATGACTGGAGAGCACTACTCCAGTCTGCTGACACAGGTAAAAGAATCTGCGAAGGAAATAAAGAGGAAAAAGGACCAAAGGGCTAGTGCTTTTGCACAAGAACACACCTGTGCAGAAGAGCAATGTTGTGTTGGCTACTCTTCACGACTGTGGCTTCCAAACATTAAACCACCCCTATAGTCCAGACCTGGCTCTATCTGATTACTATTTGTTCCCAAATATGAAATAACAGCTTCAAGAGAAGAAATTTACAGACAATGAAGAGGCTGAAGTTACAATTTCAGGACAAAAACAAAACATTTTTTTCAAAAGTATAAATAAATGTTTTGAAAGATCTGAAAAGTGTATTAAGGTTAAGGGTTAATAATAGTTTCTCTTTTACGCTTCTCCCCCTTCATCCGCAAATTTCTTGACCACTCCTCGTACATTCTACTCAAATACAAATGCTTCATTATCTTCAGTTACTCAGTGAGCCACAGCTCTGCTCCCTGTTAAAAACACAGGTGATTTTTGTCACATGTCATTTTTTTTTTCCAATATGACAGTAATACAAAATAGTTAACTTTTTACCCAGCACTGTAATATTCCAGGTACTGTTGTGAGCATTTCGCATGCATTGCCTATTCAGGCCTCACAACCATATCTATTTTGCACATAAAGAACTGAGACACAAGGGGTCTAAGTACTGAGTGGTATTTCTTAATACCATCTATTAAGAAAATCTGTTAAATTCAAATTATGAAAGTGATGTCAGCACACTATTTTCATCTGTAAAGAAAGACAATTTTATATAGTTTGACTTTATAAAAAATAATGTGGTAGTATACCCACAATTTATGTGTGAAAATCTGAAAAGTATTTTAATTTTTAATTTTTATTTTTATTGTTTTTGACAGAGACAGAGAGAGAACTAAACTGGGGGCACGCCCCAGTTCAGCATATGGGTCCGCACGGGCCGGGGCTGGGATTCTATCCTGGGTCCCCGGTGCTGCAAAGTGAGCGCTTAACCCACTGAGCCATCCCGGCTTCCCCTGAAAAGTATTTCAGAAGCATTAAGAAAAATAATCTCATTGCCTAGAAACTACTGTTTCTATTGTGGTGTATTTCCTTCTGGCTTATGTTCATGCATGAGTATATAGCTGTATATTTTCAGTTAGCATTATGTAATATTCCTTAGGTCTTTGAAAATACGACTTTTGTATTATGCTACTCTATGAATAAGGAAGACGAATTACTTGTTTTCATTATTGATATAGTTAGTACATAAGGTTTTAGTTCCTTCATTTAACAGTGACTAAAGAAATAGTAAAAAACAAAACAAAACATGAGGTGTTCCTTGGTCAAGGTATTTATTACTACTTTTAAAGAATGGCATGTCATCTTATTTTTCCTATGATTCTCCTTTCTTTCTAAAATTGTATAGTCAGTCTGTCTCAACCATAATCTCCAGCCCTATTTCACTGGCATCCTATTCCCAACCTAATTTACATAATAAATAAAATGATAAAACACATTAACTAAATTTATTTAACTAAAAGACATTAATATAAGGCTGGGGGAAACCTAGGAAGTCACCGATTCATCTTTCTCATTTCTGGACACACAAAGGCAGGGACACCGAGCGCTGGCCACGTGTGTCCTCCTCATACTCACGCTGGGTGGAACGTATCTGTCGTCGTCGTCCATTTCTAATGGAACAGCGATCAACTTCTGGAACGCCTTCTTCATGTTTTCCGGGTCTCCAACAGCAAAGTAGCTCAGAATGAGGTTGAAGCCCGCCTTCAGGTTGGGCGCCACACTCATGACGTGCTCCAGTGAACTGATGGCATCAGAATACTGGCCAGTTTTAATAAACGCGACCCCAATGTTCTGCATGATTTTAATCCTGAGGAGAGGAGACACGGGTCAGCCCGGCAGGCAAGGCGTTCCCTTCTTGTCTTTCCCACAGTGCTTTTCTGTTGTGTTTTGCTAAAGCTTTGTTGAGGCTTAGTGTCCATATCGTAAAATGTTCTTGTCCTGAGTACCTGACTCAACGATTATTGCTGCGGAACTACGACCCCGTTCTCACGTGACGTCGTCCCTCCCGTCACCCTACACGGAACCCTGTGCCATCAGCAGCCCTCCACTCCCACCGCCTTTCTGTCTGGATCTGCCTGTTGGAGACACTGCGCGTAAGCAGAGTCACACTTGTGTGATGCCGAGTCTGTTCCTCTCAGCACAGCTCCTGCCGTTCCCCCACGTGGTGGCACATGGCAGCCCTCCATTCCTTTGAGATTGTCCGACAGGCCGCATCTGAGTCACTGATGGCCTGCGTGGTGGACACTGACTGTCTCCACTTGTGGCGATTGTGAACATCACGTGCAATCCTTTGTGACACAGTGTTTTCCTGTCTCTTGGGTACGTACATACCGGGAGTGGCACTGCTGGTCATGTGGCCAACTGTGCCTACCTTGTGAAGAAAGTGCCTAACTGGGTCAGTTCATAGCGGCTGCCCCGTTTTACACCCCAGTAAGCAAGGCCCTGACTTCTCTACATCCCCCTCAGTGCTTGCTACTGTCTGACTTTTCACTGTGGACATTCTGCAGCCCTTGCCCTCATCCTGTTGTAGCCACTCCTCAACAGAATCCCTCAGCTCCAACTAAATAATGCGCTGACTCAGAATTCTCTGACCAAGTCGTGAGCACTGACCTCCTGGGCTCTTTCTTCTCCGTGACCCTTCTCTCCTCATCTCAGGAACCGATCTCAAGTACGCGTCTTTCATAAAGCCTTTCCTGACTGTTCTTGCTCCCAATAATTATTCCTTTAATTACTATCACCTTTTCCTAAAATGCTAAAAATTTTTGGTCTCACCTTAGTTAGAAGCACCTCAAGGGAACTGTGCTCTATAAACCAGATATTTACTGGTGATAATAAGCTATCGCGCATACTTCAAGAACAAATGATCACCGACAGTGCTATTTAGAAATGAATTAACTTTCACAGGCAAGTTGTACTGTACCTAGGGCAAATTATGACCAGTAAGTATCCTGGAAACCTGTATGTTCCCAAGGTTATTACCTGACCATAAAGTGATTTACTGTGACTGCGCTTAAAATGTTGCAGGAAGAGAAAATATCCCAGCTCCCCACCACCCGCTCCTAAGATTCAGAAGCAGTTGCTTCCTCTCACGATTTCACTCTCAACCCACAGCGAGAATGTCAGGGGCTCTGCATTCTGGAGTCTGGTGCGTCTGAAGGACTCCTGTCTTGGCTGTGCATTGGCAGTAAGCTGTATTGGGTGCTAATTCCCTAAATGGGCCGGTTAGGTTGGTTCTATTTCAACATATTATGCCTTTAGCTTGTCGTTATCTAAATATGTATAAGTAACCAGAGGACAGACCAAAATACTATAGACATCACATAAACCCAGTCATGTCTTATGTATGAATCCCTCAAACTGTCCAACCCACAGACAGAAAAACAACACTTCAATTTTACAAAAAGCGATCATTATGTAAACTCACCTCATTTCTTTATGGACACTTGGAATTTGATCTAATGCCATCCGGTAGAATTTAATGGCTTTGGAATAATTTCGTTGCTTTAAGTAAATATTTCCCATATTCACTTTCAATCTTCCTAATTTAAAAAAATGAATGAATATATATATATATAATAGTCTGTTTCTCACTTTTCCTATGATATTTTAGATCACTTTAATTCTTATTCTTTGACACTTTTCTCATTATAAAGGTTCAGACACTACCAAAAATATTTCCTTTAAAATAGAAGTGCTAGTTTCATGTATCCACACACCAATTCTGTGAGGAAATGGAACTCAAGACAGATGGATCCTAAAAATACTGCTAGGAAACAGCTGTTTTACATTATAAAACTGGAGTTGTGTTCTTCCAAGAAAAACATGGGTTTAAAAATTAGGCTTAGGGGAAAGCCGGGACGGCTCAGCGGGTTGAGCGCTCGCTTTGAGGCCATGAGGACCGGGGATCGAGTCCCGGCTCCGGCCCAGGCAGGACCCACGTGCTGAACTGGGGAGTTCCCACAGTTCGGTTCTCTAACTGTCTCTGTCTCTGTCTCTCTCTCTATCTGTCAAAAAGTAAAATAGAAATAACTATGCACTGA